>JBAMJV010013796.1:0-13162 GCA_037951105.1 Echinarachnius parma | reverse complement strand
ATATTATAAGGAATCAGAAAACCAATGTTTACAATTTGCCGGAAGCATGTATGGCGGCCATCTTGGATTTTCAAAATGGCCGCCATAACAATAGGTGTTTATCTATACCTCAGCTTCCATGTGGCCTAGAGTCATGATTTCAACGGCTAAACATACATGTTCAGGGACGAGGAGGCCAGTGGTACAATGTAAAATAAGTCAAACATAACTACATGGCGGCCATCTTGGATTTTCAAAATGGCCGCCTTGGAAATCAGTGTTTTTCAATATCTCAGCATCCGAGTGGATTAGAGTCATGGTTTTGATGGCTTAACATACGTTTTCAGGGATTTGGAAGCCAGTGGTATGAATTAGAATGAGCTACACATAACCACAAGGCGGCCATCTTGGATTTTAAAAATGGCCACATTGAAAATACGTGTTTTTCAATATCTCAGCTTGCAAGTGGCTTTAAGTCATGATTTTAACGGCTAAACATACATTTTCAGGAATGAGGAAGCCAGTGGTACAATGTAAACAACCTAAACATTACCAAAAAGCGGCCATCCTGGATTTCAAAATGGCCGCCTTGAAAATGGGTGTTTCTCAATATTTCAGCATCCAAGTGGCCTAAAGTCATGATTTTAACGGCTAAACATACATTTTCAAGGATGAGGAAGCCAGTGGTTTAAAGTAAAGTTAGCTTAACATAATCATATAGCAGATTATAATGTTTATTTTATTATAATAGATGTTCTTAATGGTTCAGAACTTCAATGTGTAGCAAGTAATACATCTAGCATGTCCAGATAGCTTCTTGGACAGCTTTATATCAGAGTCTTTACATTTCATAATCATCATCCTCATCACGGTCACTGGTCGGCAACATGTCATTCCTATAGAGTCCTCGTCATTCTGGCACTGAGTGCTACACTGGCAGAGCTCTGTGCATGATAACTTATTGGACCTACAAGAGCATCAATATGCTGGAACAGTCTGCTCGGGTTCTACTAATTAGCGCGAACAAGCGCGAAGTACTGCGAACAAGCGCGAAGAAGTGCGAAGCTGCTGTGTCATTGTAGTAGCCATGCTGCAGCGGATCCAGTAACTGATGTAGAGCAATGCCTGCCTGACCCCATAATGTGGCATGGATCTGGACTCGGTGGATGTGCTGCTTGAGAGTCATTGCTGAATTATCCGCCTGTTTTGAGGTAGACTTGCAGCCAGGTTGCCTTGCCTATGCGAGAGAACCGTCCCGGGTTGCTTTCCCCCTTGAATGCGTGGAAGGCTGGCAAAGCCTTTGCTCTTTCTGAACCTTGATATTGCTGGATATTGCATCTGCCGCAGGACGTACTAGGAGCAACAGCGAGATGCAAATCGAGGACAACAATCACGAAGAGGTGGACACACTGCTGATCTACAATGCAGAGCTGGCATCAAAGAGGAGCCTACCTGATGCAGAATTTGTGGTCTTCTTTCCATACACTGATGTTCTGGTGCTGGTCATAGCACCAACCGTTTGCTGAAAAACAATGTCGATGGCTTCCGGAGTGGTCCAAGTGCAGAAAAGCAAAGGCTTTGATAGCCTTCCACGCACTCACAGGGGCAGACAACACAGGACGGTTCTCTTGCATAGGCAAGGCAACCAAGCTGCAAGTCTACCTCCAAACAGGCGTCATCAATGTCATCAATGTACTGCAGATGCTTTCAGATGCCGCTGAAGTCACTGAAGAGCGGCTGTCATCACTGGCTACATTCGTCTGTGCTGCATACGCACTAAAGGGCATCCAGATTGCTTCCCTGAGTTGCGATTGTATCTTTTCTGCAAGCATATGGCTGAAAGTGACAAGCTGCCATTCACCCTTGGTGTTCCAAGCAGCACATTCACCGAGTCCAGATCCAGGCCACAGGCCTGGATCCACTGCAGCATGGCTTCTACAAGGTCACAGCAGCTGATCAGGTAAAGCCAATCACAACTAAGGTCCTCCCAGCCTTCAAGGCCATCATTGAGATGGTGAGATGCCAGTGCAGAGAAGAATGTTCAACATATTGATGCTCTTGTAGAACCAATAACTTACCATGCATAGAACTCTGTCAGTGCAGCATACACTCAGTGCTAGAATGACAATGACTTTAGGAATGGCATGTTGCCGACCAGTGACAGTGATGATGATGATGATTATGACATGCCAAGATTCTGCTATAAAGTTGTCCAAGACGCTGCCTAGACATGATAAATGTATGACTTGCTACACATAGAAGTGCTGAGCCATTAATAACATACATTATAATAGAATGAACAAGGTAATCTGCTATATGGTTATGTTAAGCTTATTTTACTTTATACCACTGGCTTCCTCATCCCTGAAAATGTCCGGGAAAATGTATGTTTAGCCGTTAAAATCATGATTCTAAGCCTCTTGGATCCTGAGATATTGAGAAACACAGATTTTCAAAGCGGCCATTTTGAAATTCCAAGATGGCCGCTTTGAGGTTATGTTTAGCTTATTTTACATTGTACCACTGGCTTCCTCATCCCTGAAAATGTATGTTTAGCCATTAGAATCATGACTCTAAGCCACTTGGATGCTGAGATATTGAAAAACACTGATTTTCAAGGCGGCCATTTTGAAAATCCAAGATGGCCGCCATGCATGTTTCCGGCAAATTGTAAACAATGGTTTTCTGATTCCTTATACTATACAGATTCCAAAAATGTATAGGTTTGCAAATCCCCCCCAAAAGTTCACGACCAGGGGACCAGGTCAATGTGCTTTAAGGGGGTCCAGGGGGCAAAGCCCCCGGAAGATTTGGGATTTGAGCAATTAAGCACTCTCAAGATTTGGTTTAAAGTATACTTTTCTCCCAAATTTCACATAATGAATGAGAGAGCGTTTAATATCCTTCACTTATTCACCCCTATTTTTGGAACCCAATGTCCGATGTCAGTACGAGTCCCGTAAGGCGTCCATATTAGCGCTCAGATTGTACGGGAGCCGTGCGATTTAATTTTGCTTGAACTCCCAAAGTTATCGTAAGTGCCCCGGCAAATATCATGTGACCACTATACGAAGATATCGCAGACATCGTACGATATCCCAACTCCACGAAATCGTAGAAAATCCGCCGTAGGTTAAAAAAATCGTGCGTCGCCCGGAGCATTTGTGACCTAGGCATTACTCGGATTTGTTGTACTACTTGGGGTACTCCTCTCCATGTACTATTATACAGGGTGGCCCCCCAAAAACGGAACGGGGCACTTCCCAAAATATAGTAACACAATGATTATGTCCATCGGATAGGGTGTCTTTACCATTGAAAAGCGATACCAAGAACAGTCATTTTGGTCGTGTAGTTTTTGTTTTGTTTTAGGGCGCTGTGAGTGACACCATGTCAGGTTCCCATTTTTATCATTTTTACCAAGTGAGTGCCTGATAAATCGCACTTACTGCCCGTTATAGCATTGAACAACGAAAAATACGCACGCTATTGTTAGTGTGCATTCAGCTGTGTGCCGAGAGAATGGGCATAGTTGTTCGATGGTATGACGGGCAGTAAGTGCGATTTATCAGGCACTGACTTGGGGAAAATGGGAACCTGACATAGTGTCACTCAAAGCGCCTTAAAACAAAATCTACTCGACCAAAATGACTGTTCTTGGTAGCGTTTTTCATTTGAAAAGACACCCTATCCGATGAACATAATAATGTTAAAACTTTATTTTAGGAAGTGCCCCGTTCCGTTTTTTGGGGGCCACCCTGTATTGTATAAACAAATACTTATTTCACACCAAACCCAACCCACACTAATCCATTCATTCAAATTCAGTTCATCGGAAAATAGTTGATCAAACTATAATTTACAAATTCTAATGTCGGTTATTATGTATTAATGTGTAGAGAACATAATCAAAAGTGAATTGAATCTGGGGAAACGTCCCCTTTCAATGTGGTGCTGAATAGTTTTCATGTGAGTAAATATTGACAATTACACATTGCAGTGTTATTCCGCATACACATATATTGTGTACTTTAAGGGATCTAAAAACATTGTCCACATCCATAAAAAAATGATTTAGAATTAACTAGCGATTCTTTCATACCTTATTGTATTCGTATCGTCAATATAGACATGGAACAGGTTTCGGTTTTTCTCATTTCCCTTAAAAAGATATTTACGACTTAAAGGGATAGTTGAGTTTTGGTAGAGAGGGCGCTACACAAAATATTTGTTTGGTGATATAATGAAAAACTGAGTGTGTACGCACACACACACACACACACACACACACACGCACACACCACACCACCCTCTAAATACTCGTGTATGAGATAACGCGGACAATGAAAACATTACATTTAATTGTTTTAATTTGTATGGAAAGAAAACATTTTGGTTGACAATGAACAATATAACAGTTATATTGTGGGGTACATGGACCTCTTTATATCGTTACAAAATGTAATTTCAACAATCAAATAATATCTCAGTGGCCACTTGTCTATGGCACCACCAAATCTTCCTGTAGTGGTCACCAAAAGTGATCCCACGTAAAGAAAAGTCTATATACACCACTTGTATTCAGTGGCCAATTGTCTAGTTTCCCTTGAGTGGTCACTATACACAGGTTTGATTGTATTTAATGCCTACTAAAGATGAACTCGTTAATGAACACGACTAAGAACATAGAAATAAAAGCTCACGTAACTGTTGCAAAGTACATTCAAATCCTATACCATATAGATTTGAACTGGTTATTATGTTTCTGTTTCTATGTACCCTATTTTTAGTAATATTGTAATGTTAATTAGAAAAATAAATGTTTCGAAATATTTTACCTTTTTATAATTTATATAAAATTAAACCATTTTCATATACGTATTTTTATAGTAACTATAAACAAGTTTCATAAAATTATTGTTCTTTTAATTGGATCACTTATGTTGACCACTGTACGCAGGTTGGGTGCTATAGACAGGTGATCACTCACAGTCAGACAGGTGTATAATGACTACCTGAGGTAGACAGGTGACCTCTATAAACAGGTTCCATAACATTGCTATTCTGTTCATGGGATCACTTATGTTGACCACTATAGGCAGGTTGGCTGCTATAGAAAGGTGGCCACTTAGACAGGTTTGACTGTATAACTATATATTATCTTGGCTACTTCACACGTTACCAGATGCAAACTCACACACACTCGTCGTCGTTTAGTGCACAGGTTCTCGATCTCATAGTTTTTCTTTTAAAGGGGTAGTACAGTTTTGGAAAGGCTGAACTTTAGTAACCAAAACCTGCACAATAACATTACAAACTAATATTTATAACTCCACCATGCTAAAAGGTATACAAAATTACAAACGACTAAGTAAAAAGCCTGTTATCATTTAAAAAGAGCCACGCAAGAGAGCGCTTTCTAAAAAAAGCATTGGTTTCAACCATTTTTCATACAAAATTATACATGTGATGTTTTGTTGAAATAATTATTAAATAAGGAGATCATCAACAACCATTTAAAAACCTCTTTTGAAAAAGTGTGAACATTTTTAGAATTAAAAAACAAATCATGGAATAAATATGGGGCCCAGATTTATTACGATCGGTTATATTTATTGATATTTCAGCCGTTTCTGAACCGATTTCTATCAAATAAAGTTTATTCTGTCAATAAAATTGTATGCTTTTTCAAATTTGACACTCAGTTTTTCATTATCGCACAACAAATTATTTCGTGCAGCGCCCTCTATACCAAAACTGAACTACCCCTTTAAAGTAAATTTTTCGATCTACTTTCAAATCATGTACTGGTTATTTACACGCAATGGAGTGTGAATAATGCAACACAACAACAGCCGAACCAAAACAAACTCATCAATATAATGGCAAAATATATACACAATTATCGGCTCTATTTCAATCAAATCTATTTAACGTTTTCTGGATTATTTTCTCCACAAATAATAAACTTTTAATTATATGCTTCAATAAACGGTTTACAAAAAAATATTCTTGAGTTTCTCCATATATGAGTAACTAAAACTCGTCATAGTGATTTTAGTTTGATATCCTTTCAATCTTTTCTTATATTTTCTTGAACATAGCAACTTGGAAGATGGAATGACGCTGCATTTTAATGTCAGTTCGATTCTAGGTTTCTAAGTTACAGGTACTCATCCGCATTTTGAATTGCTCAGCTTTAAATGTTATCATGCTTGCATGCCTTCAATTGGCCAAGTGATTGGAGCACTTTCGTCCTGTTCGTGCTCCCTTTCGACAGGGAACTGGCGTTTATTTGAGCATTTTAGCTTTAGCGTATCCGATATACAGCAGTACAGAGAGAGATCCGAGTTATACCCTTTTCACAGAACGCATAAACCTCCAGGAAGAGAGGAGCCGTACGTCGTCCGGAAACTGATCCAAAACACGATGTATAACCGGAACCTCCTTGAATCCGAGGGAGAACACTTTGGAGAAGATCTGTGAGCGCGCCTTGTTAAGCCGCAACCGTAAGCCGAATGTTTTGCCGGTAATGAGCTTTATCTCAATACTACTATGGTCAAACTCTAAAACTGCTACATTGTTATCTTTCTCCCAGATTTCTCCATCACTATCCTCAAAAGCATCATGGTACTCATCACAGAAATCTCGGAAGTCCTCAGGATCGTAGCTATCGAAGTCTCCAGTAAACGATTCTAAGGTATCTCGTCTACCTCTCAGCACCCATCTCTCGTCAGCACACAACTCGACCTCCAGTATTTCTTCCTCGCGTGCTCGTGCCATATCGATCTCTTTGATCATCGGTTCGATCTGGTAGTAGTCTGCCTCGCCGAGCAGCATCTCGATCTCCCGGTCGCTCTCTGGCAGGACGAGTCGTGATCGTCGGAGAAAATGCAGCACGTAGCGGAAGAGCGGGCCGTCGCCGTCGATGAAATAACAACCATCCTTGTCCTCCTTCACAGGGTGGCGTCCGATAAACATGGCGCCCAGCATTGAGTCCGGGTAGCGCGTCAGGGTCGAAACAGTAGTGGTGTACTTTGTGCCACCTACATTAAGGTTCACAGTGTCATCAGGGTGAAATGAGGAGTTACCTCCGCTGCCTTGTGGCTGGAAAGACGCCGCCTCAATGTCTTCCATCATGATACGTTACGTTTCCGGATATTATACGAGTGTGATTGGCCTTAATCTCAATTACTGGTTACTGTCTATCGAGTAACTAATTTCAATTTTTAGTCAAGTTTTGACTTCAATTCAGTCCAAGGAATATTCTAGTCCTAGTTCGTATTTGTTTGGCTTAGTCGAGCTATTCCACAGTCCGAAAGGAGTTCACTCGTAAGGAAGATCGTACATAAAGCCTATGTCTGTCTGTACATGACTTTACAGGACGTCGTGTATCATCTGTACGGCAGACGGTACCATACCGAGTTTAATAGAGTAGTTTATTGTTTGTGGTTGATGTACACTTTATTCACACAGAATAGCTGCCTCTAATTAGTTGAATACAAGAAACGACCTCATCGTGGCATATGGAACATGTACCGGTAGGGATGGGTGTTTGAACCTCCGTGGTGAAACCCACTTACCGCCAGTAGAGGTCAGGGTTGAACAAATAGACCCTATAATGGACCAGACACTTTGCGCCCTTAATAAAATCACGACCGCCGCTATGAATGAACATTCCATTGGCCTATAGTCTCGTGCCATTTGTAAGAACAATCATTTTCATTCAACTGGACAATGTATTCGCCTTGAATAGCGAAAGTATTTATAATAGCCACCAATGTATACAATCCTATCGTGTGCTGATGCTTGCCTGTTTGCTCAGCTAATTAAGAATCTATCAGTGTTGGGTCCAACAAAAAACCCAAACCCAAAATGAGATTTTGTAAAAAAAAAAAAATGATGCATTTGGATACGTGTGGACATATGAAAACAACTTAAATCACAACGTGGATATTTTATTTTCCACATCTCCAGGCCCGTAGCTGGAGAGAGTGCGTACGCACCCCCCCCCCCCCCCCCCCCCCCCCCCATTCAGAAAGGTCCACTTGTGATCGGACTTGGTGACACCCCCCCCCCCCCCCCCTTTGAAAAATCATTGCTACGGGCCTGATCTCTCCGTATAGTACTGTATAACGTGCGAAACTTTACGTTTTCGACAGCTCGTAATTACATGTATATACATAATATAGTATCCATAAACAAACCCCTAAAGCCCCAACAAATATAACTTTTGTAGATCTTGAAATCCTAGATTGCCAAATGTGGTGCAATTTATTTCATGCACTCCGTGCTTGACCATTGCGTGATATGAAATCTTTCTTGGAGTCAGCAACATGATCCTAGCAATATGAATGAACATAATAAACCGTTATTTAAATGAAAATGAATACAAAATGGCAGCGTAACTGGTATAATGCTCATGAAAAAAACCGGCACCCACGCACACATACTCTTATACACAGACACAAACACACACACGCACACACGCACACACACACGCACACAAACACACGCACACATACGTACACAAACACATACAAACGCATTCTCTCACAAACATACACATTCTCTCACGCTCATGCACACTGCACATTAATCACACACACAAGGAACAGACACACACATATGTATACACACAAAAATACACAATTATCACACACAAATAAGTAACTGACTAACATTTGAAAAAGCCATGTCACTCGCATTCCCGTTCTGATGTTAGTTTTGGTTTCGAGGGCGCCTCAAGAAATAATCTAGTTTGAGGTTCTGAAAAACTATGTCTAACTGACTAACATTTGAAAAAGCACCGCATATACCAGATCATCTTTGTTTGATCAAAATCGGTTCAGAACGGCTGAGAATATAGGATGTGATTGCATAATGTGACAGGATGTTAGGGACATCGATATAAAAATATGTGTATATCGATGGTTGGGACCAACTTTGATTTAATTTATATTTTTTTTAAAGAAACATTTTATACATCCTTCACATTTCTGATAAAAAGTTTTAATATTGTTTTTAATGATCTCTCTTTTGAATAATTGCTTTTTAGAAAACATCAGATTCACATATTTTGATTTATAAATGGTTGGAACTTAAGGTGTCTGGATGGCGCCCTCTTGTATTAACAGCTGCCTTTTAGATGAAAACAGCCCTGTAACTTCGCCGTTTACATGTTTGTTATACCATTGAAGCATCATTAAATTATCATTGTTAGTTCTTAATTACTTAAATTCTGTTTGACCAAAACTGTTCTAAGTACCGTATCCCTTTAATGTATTTTTACAACAAAAAGACGCTTGTATATGGAATTTAATCTAATTTTATTTAGCAGTTGATGAACTTGATGAACTTGATAATGAACATGACAAGTATACATCATACCAGTTACCAGGTGTTATTGCAGGACACTATATTCGAAGAAAGCGGTTATAATTTTCTACGGACAATGCTTGATTAAAAACATATACATTTCGTACAAAACGTGTCATTTAAAACAGTTAACATATAAAGTTAAACAAATTTTCTTAACAGAAACAATATAGATAATTAAAATGACAAGTTAAAATATCACTAATATTAGAGGTTTTATATACATGCAAATTATGACATTATATTCGAATGGAGGAGTTACGAATGTAACTTAAACATCAATACCATATGCGTGTCATTTAAAAAATGAAACAAATAAAGTTAAACGAATTATCCAAAAAGAAACAATAATTAAAATGACATCATACATTTTACATTAAAGGTCTTATATACATACAGAATATTGTATTCAAAGATTGGATTGAAACATTTACAAAAGAGGTTTTTGAATAGTTGCTAATTATCTCTCTATCTAATCATTATTTAAAAAAAAAAAACATCGCAATAGCTTATGTAAAATGGTTGAAAGAGAGCGCCTTTTTGAGTTTGAACGGCTCTTTTTTAATGATAACATTTTTTTTTCTTAGTAATTTTTAATTTTTGTATTCCTTTTGAGCATTGTAGAGATATAACTATTAGCTTGTAATGTAATGGTGCAGGTTTTGGTTACTAAAATTCATTTTGACCACAACTGTACTCTCTTTACAACTCAACTATCCCTTTAACTAATAAAGTTATCATCAACACAGAAACAATGTAGATAATCAAAATGACAAGTAAACATCCTATTATCATTTAGATTAAGGCTTTATATATACATGGAACATATGACATTTTATACAAAGAGAGGGGTTTATATCATATGTACCTTAATTTTGTAACATCAATAATGTTAATAAATATTGCAGAATAGTATGCCTAATATTGTTTCTCCTTCTAATCTATAATCATTCAATTTGAAGTATTTATTCATGAGTGTTAACCAGCAATAATACTTTGGTTACTTTGCAGGTACCGCGGTATCAATATTATTGCTTTAATTTATTATTATCATAACAACGCACGTCTGTACAGGTTTGTATTTTTACATATAGATCTACTTCAAATGCCGAATAATTACGTACAATCGACTACGAGCTTTGCAACAACGCAGCATCAAACAAAGATTATATCTCAGCTATTAATGATTACATCGATAATAAGCAAATTACGTGTGATATTAATTCATAACAATAAGACTTGTCGACTTTTTAATTTTACACCCAGTAACATTATATACAACTTCATTTGAAACTCCTACCTTTATATTTCACAAATTTAACACAATGTGTTATTATCTGTTCCCGTATTCATGTCATAATCTCCCTATGTTCTCAAAATGCAATAATCATGATTATACATGTCGTTACTATATTGTTACTAGCTATTGCCTACGTAAAGCTTATGTGAGTTATTACTTTGAGCATTGATTGTTCAGTATAATTTTATTAAAAGGATCCAGTAACATTGTCAAAATCCACAAACTTATATGTTCTCTCATGCCTCGTTGTATCCGTTTAACCAATAATAAGCATGGGACAGGTTTTGGTTTTCCGAATTGCTCTATATAAATATTCATGATTGAAGTGGTCAGTTTTGAAAGTCTACATGGGAGACTTTCAACTGTGAACAAAGTAAGTGCAATGAGTTTACAATTATCACTTTTCATTTCGCTCATTAATCGGTCATATGACATTCATTTTCCATGGAATGGTCACACATTACTCATTGGACGTATCAGATCAGATGCATATATTTTTGTTTGCATATGTCAGCAAAGTTACTTGATCTCTGTAAGCCCAAATGTCCTGGAAAGCAAACACTACTGTGTAGGAATCAATTGCACCGTTCAATCAGCCTTCTTTTGAAGTATCATATCGAAATATTGATACCAAAATGTAAATGACTACATTAAAGGAGTAGTTCAGTTTAGATACAGAGTGCGCTTTTTTGTGAGATAATGAAAGAACGAGTGTCAAATTTGAAGAGCATACAATTTTAAGGACAGAATAACTTTATTTGATCAAAATCAGTTCAGAGACGGCTGAAATATCAATAAATATATCCGATCGGAATAAATCTGGGCCCGAGATTTATTCGATGGTTTAAACAAAAAAATTCTTACACTTTTTCAAAAAATTCCAAACGAGGTTTTTAAATAGTTGTTGATGATCTCTCTATTTAATCGTTATTTCAACAAAACATCACATGCACACTTTTGTAAGAAAAATGGTTGAAACCAATGCTCTCTTAGAGAGCACCCTCTTGTGTTTTAATGGCTCTTTTTTAATGATAACATTGAACACAAAAAAAAGGCTTTTTACTTAGTCGTTTGTAATTTTTGTATAACCTTTCGAGCATGGTGGAGTTATAACTATTAGTTTGTAATGTTATTATGCAGGTTTTAGTTACTAAAGTTCAACCTTACCCAAATTGTACTACCCCTTTAAGTAGACGCATTGTGCATGCGGCAGTGTTAACTTTAAATACACGTTGACGTTGACAGTGGCTTGGTCGGACCAAAGACTTACTGGTCGGACTGATATAGTGGGGGAGGGGGATTAGGGGCACACAAATCATTGGTGGGGACACATCTTATGTATTTTTGTTTTTTGTATCATATTTTTCCTTATGTTTTTTTCTCTCAAATCATTGGAGGGGCACGTGCCACCCCCTGTGCCCTATAAGTAAAGCCACTGCACGTTGGTTAACTTTAATACTTCACACTACTTTGGAATGAAATAATTCCAATATGCAGAAAATCGGAGAAGAATTGTGCCCATCTCAACAGTCAAAATACACATGGCATGGTATGAAAATGAACAAAATCCTTTTTTTTAATTATCAATTGCCAATGATAAATTGTATAATGTTAAAGGTATGGTGAAATCCCGGCTTGGATTCAGGTTTATAGCTTTAAATATGTGCCTATATTGATATACCACACTCTTTTTTTCAAAGAAATCCTTAAGTTGGGCAAGAAAGGTACATTTCATGCAACTTTTTTGCTTGTTTTCGCATCGGCGTTCCATACTGCTAAAAAAGTAATTTATAGCGGAGCGGGAATGTGCGCACGTGCAACCCGGATCATGACATCACAAGCAGACCGCAACACGGAGGAATGTGCATGGTTTACATGCAGAGCCTATGATTTGCTTGTAAAACAAACTCGTTTTTGCTTGTAAATTGAGGCTTAACTGAAAATTCCTAAGAAATGAATTACCGTAGAAACCCGCTGTGAAGCACCTATCGATGTTTTGTGTTTAAAGAGCGCTCTCAAACACCGAAAGGAGACATTATTCAAGAATGCAAATGGTGGTAATGAATAATTGAATATTCATGAGAATAATAATGAAGGTGAATCCTATGAAAACGCCGCCAAAAATAGACAATGTGACTGTATTTGATGTGGGGTGTGTACAGGGGATCCCACCCCACGAAGCTCCTGTCCCCGTTAGGGAAGATTCAAACAGATGAATCAACTCACAGGAACGAACATGCGAGGATAATTTGTAATGAAGGTACCGGTATATAGGATATCTTAAATGCAGACAATCACAGTAAAGCGTTCAATATACGCCTACATGATCACTAATATCAACGTTCTTGCCCCCCCCCCCCCCCCCCCCCCGTTCGTCAAGTAAATGTTTACCACCCTACACCTCTCTGGGTTGCATTAATTCAGCCACTGGTAGCCTTGATGCATGTGTGCTTATTGTTTTAATACAATGGTTTCCTGTTGTTCGGTTTAAAGACTCGGGAAAAG
>JBAMJV010013795.1:0-25478 GCA_037951105.1 Echinarachnius parma | reverse complement strand
GGGGTTCAGGGGGCACCCTGAATGGAATCACAATGGGATGGGGGTCTAGGGGGCGGAGCCCCCGGAAGCTTTTGGATTTCTTGTATACTGAACTAAAGATGTTGTCCATATTTAAAGAGAAAGCTAGTTAGCTATTTAAATTTGAGTGGGCATAGCAAGAGTTCCTGAATAAAGATTTTATACATGTACAGGGGACTTGGTCAAATTTCTATAATGGGGGTTAAGGGGGCACAGACCCACCTTGATGGAACCCTGAATGGAATCACAATGGGATGGAGGTCCAGGGGGCGGAGCCCCCGGAAGCTTTTGGATTTCTTATATACTGAACTAAAGATATTGTCCATATTTAAAAAGAAACCTAGTTAACTATAAGATGGTTAGTTCTATAGTTATTTAAATTTTAGTGGGCATAGCAAAAGTTCCTGAATCAAAATTTTATAAATGTGTACAATGGACCTGGTCAACTATAATGGTGATCCAGTGGGCATAGCCCCCAGAAGATTTAGAATTTTGGCAGATGAGCACTTTCAATATGTGGTTTAATTGTATTAACTTTCACATAATGAATAATAGAGGGCAATGTCCCTTTTGATAATATTCAAAACTATATTTGAAGCTCAAATATTGGGGGGGGGGGGGGGGGGAGGATAATAATAATACAGGTTATCCCCCATCTCACGTATAGGAAATAGCAGGAAATTTGAGGGAAAAGTAGGATAAATAGGAGGATGTGTAAAAAAGTAGGAAAAAGTAGGAAACAGTAGGAACTTGAAATCCTGCAAGGTCTATAATAAAAACAAATGAGAAATAACTGATACTTTTGATTCAGATTACAATATAACATAATTCTCTAGTATGATTGAAACATATGGGTGTCTGTGCATTGTTGCAATTTACAGGGCACTTTCATGATTCCTACAGTTGAGGAGACGAGACTTTGATTGGACGAACAAATAAGATTGTACATTTACTTCGGCCACTGGGCACCAGAATGGCTAGAATGTAGGCCATTTTAGTCTGTAGATGCCAGCTACAAAGGAATCAAGAGGCACAGTTTTCTGAAAGAACATTTATCAGATAGATGGATATCATCATTAAAAATTAATTCAATCAAAATGCTGTGACAACTAGGACTGACAACATTTCTAAAATGTGATATACCAGTCAAACGTCTTCTTTGAGCCACCTTTATTAATTCATTATTTACATATTAGCATTATGCAATTTATATAGTGCTGAATAGTAATGTGCGCTTGTGATGAGAAGAAACATTAGAATAAAAAACACAACACATGTCAAATGTATTAAAATTGTTGTTTTTTCATGTAACTGTGTAACTAAGATTACAGAGTAGGGGCTTCTCAGATGGCACATTGTCCGAAGTGTTGGCTATTGAGAAGGCAGGATTGGGAAATCTTGGCCCCATTTCAGAAAGAGATACAATAGATTGTAAAGGGCAATTAATTCTAAGTCAGATCATGTGTTCTGGATTGGATTGGTTGAAATGCATACATTTTCTGACTTACAATCAATTGTAACTTGCAATCGATTGTATCGCTATCTGTAAAGAGGCCATGTCATTGTGCAGGTACCGAGGCATAGCTGAAGATAAGAAGTTGTAGAGGAAGATCGATGTTAAGTGGACAGTGATACAAAAGGATGATACTGATGTTGGAATAATTGTCTAGTTCAAGTATGCCTAGAGCAGGGTTTTATACACTAAAGTTGAAAACATGTTGGCTCCATACAATCTAAGATATGAATTCTGTAAAAGAGTAAATGATGATTTTCCAGAGTTTGTGAAAAACGAGTGAAAGCATATATAGCCATGGTGCAACACAAAACCAAATGCTAAACCGGGAAAGATAAATTGAAACTGGGGATCAAACACCATCTTGAGCTGTAAAAGAGTAAATGATGATTTTCCAGAGTTTGTGAAATACGAGTAAAAGCATATATAGCCATGGTGCAACACAAAACCAAATGCTAAACCGGGAAAGATAAATTGAAACTGGGGATCAAACACCAGCGTGAGCCGAGAGCTACCAAACTAAACAATCCGACACGATCCTGAACTCAGCTCAGAGAAATATTACTGGATCACCGTACTACAATCAACAAGTCTAATGGCTCCCAGCCCTATCTAATATTGCTGCCTAAGGATGTGAAGACAAGAGATATTGCTCAAGAAGTAGAACATAGAAACTTCCGATTGTGTCTATCCACATACCTGAACTTCTCACTTATAATATTCATAACATCATTGCACATGTGCATAATGTATTCATAATAAACACTCATCTCAGAACTGACTGTAACCATGATAAAACCTAGTCCAAATGATAGAATAAAATAGAATAGCAAGAACTACTAATACACATAGCTACAAGAGGACCATGCCCTTTTTGTAGCATATATGTACTACAAGTAGATATGTGTAGCTTAGAGCTAAATAATCTGAGACTAGGGCCTAGCTGCCCCATGTGCCAACTAATCACAGTAATGACTGTAACTTATAATTTGTCTGGCCAAGGTATTTCAACTTTACCTGAGGTATGCGTAGGACATATATTAGTAGGATGAAGACCGCAAAAACATAGTAGAAGATGGCTGTCCACCTTGAAAGGGCATGGGCCTGGCAGGGTTCATAGGCAGTCATCCACTAAAGATAGATAGATAGATAGATATATTGATGGATTTAGTGGGTCTTCAAACATGAAAATGTTACAAATAAAGGTACTATCTATTAGCAAGAGAAAATGCAAAACAAATTTGTAGAATAATAATATTAAAACAAACTTATAAGTCATAGATATAGGACAACCTATCTTCATGTATTCTGATGTTAGTGAATTGACATATGGTATCAAAATAATATGAAAAAGCGATACATACTAACCCGATTTGGCAACTTCTTAAGAAAATAGCTTGCCCACAATAACAATTACTTGCCCAAATTGTGTACTTTATCAAAAGTACTTGTTCTAGTGGGGCAAGTTGCAATTACCATCATGTAGTTTAAAGTAATTGCAGAGCTCTGCAGTATCACCATGTAATATCAAAATTACAAGTACTATGAACAAAAAACATAGATTATTATCAATGTTTTGTTTTTAGCTTACTAATAGACTCTGCCCTATTGAAGACAAGGCAATAGCCTTCATGTGTCTCGCCCAATTGCGCGCATTCTTGCCAATGAAATTTGGTTACAAACAGATGCAGGGTTGGAAAGTTATCGCACATTATAGAGTCTTGCAGGTAAACTTTCAAATTTGAACTCATTTGACCTTTTACCTACATATATTTTGTTTTTAATTGTTTTGTTTTGACGAATACTTATTGATATTTTGACCTGAATAAGAGAATGTTTATTTTGTAGGCGAGAATGTTTATTTTGTAAGGCTAAAATGTCATTTTTGAACCATGTGACCTCTGAACTTTGAGGTCACTACTCCATATTTACTCCATATTCTAGGAAGAGAATCGTTGTTTTGACGAATACTTATTGGAAGTTAGACATGAATAAGAGAATGTTTATTATTTAGGTTAAAATTTCATTTTTGAACCCTGTAACCTTTAAACATTGAGTTCACGACTCCAGATTCTAGGAAAAGAATTGATCTGTTTTGAGGAGGTTAATAAGAGAACAGATACTAATATACAGGTTTCTTCAACTAACTAAAACTCAGATTGATTTGTTGTTATATAAACACTATTTTGGGCACAGGGCTTCCTTTGGACCTACTGACATTGTAAACTGCACAAAAGAAAATTAAGGTTGCATCAGTCCGACCGGGTCAAGTTGGCTCTCTCTGTGCCGGGCTTTAGTCTTATTTATGATGATGTTAGATACGATAGTTAGCTCAATTTTAGTGGGCAAATCAAGAGTTCCTGAATACAACTATAATATGTGAAATGGGGACAGGGTCAAATGACTCTAATGTGGGTCCAGGGGAGGGGGCGCATCCCCCAAAAGCTTTTCAATTTTGCTATACAGAACTAAACATGTTGTCCAGATTCAAATAGGAAATATAGTTAACTATCATAATTATATAGTTAGCTCAATTTGAGTGGGCATAGCAGCGAGAGTTCATGAATAAAACTATTATACGTGTATCCGGGTCAAATGCCTTTAATGGGGGACCAGGGGGCGCAGACCCCATGAAGCTATTGCATTGTTGAACTAAATATGTTGTCCCAGTTCAAAAGGGAAACATATTTAGCTATTAAATAGCGATGTTATGGTATAGTAGCCAAATTTGAGTGGGCATAGCAAGCTAGTGTTCCTGCATAATATCCTTTACAGGGGACCGGGTCAAATGACTATGATGTAATTCCAGGGAGCATAGCCCCTGAAAGATTTGGGATTTGGGCAGATTAGCACTCGCGTCTCAAGATGTGGTTTAAATTGTATCAACTTTCACATACTGAAGGATAGAGGGCAATGTCCCTTTATCTTAATATCTTAGTATATATTTAAATCTCAAATATTGAGGGGGGAGGATAATAATACAGGTGACCCCTGCCCACCCCCCCCCCCCCCCCAAAGAAATTAATAAATTAAATAAATAAATAATAAATCAATAAATATTGGGGGAACTTGGGAAACTCTGGTCCGGTAGTGAAGGTGTTAACTGGCAACCTTTCTTAACATTCATCATTTATTCTCACAGCAGAACATATCCTAGATACTATGAAATGGCATCCATGTATTACAAAATCAACCCATTTATTATCAAACTCTTTTACCATGGAAACATTTTAAACCCATGATCTCCTTCTTCTTCAAACTGGTATAAACTGTTTTGAGTGCAATTCCTCACCTTTCTGCATCGGTTCATGTAAGAAACCTCAAATAGCGTTGCGTCTTTGGTTTGATTTCTGACAATCTCTGTTCGCAGGTTGCTATCTCAGAGCCGCTTGTCACAACAGTCCGCCAAGGAGAATGTCTGATAGATTTAAGCCAAGATGAACAGAGCTGCTAAGGCCTGTCATAAACAAGGAGAAAACAACAGGAACTATACAATGTGGTCTACAACATTAAACACTATACACATCATGTGCATACAGGAATCTTCATTTTATAAATAACTGAAAAAGAACAGTACATGTATAGTTTTCTAAGAAGTAAGAATCATTTAGCCTACTACTGTATAACATTCTACAACGATATGCAACATCTGTTTTCATTTTAATGCACCATTAAACTAAAAATAAGCTATGATGATTCTTGTACCCATTAAACATTGGGTTTATTGCAAATGCTACGGAGTTGCCTGATGCTATCGATAGTCCATAATATCAACTTTCGTGAACCGTAGATCAGACATGCTAACGTGACATTTAATATAGTCATAGATAAGAGCCTTTCATGAAACAGACCCAAGGTTATAAATAACATCTTCCATTTAATATATGACCTCTTCATTTTCAATGGACAATGCATTTAGCATGTTGGCAATCTACAGTATTGAGTACAGCTGTGAAACTGGATGGTAAAGCTGTGAAACTGCATGGATGTGGTGTGGCAAGATTAGTAGAGCGCATATGCTTTCCCTGCCTACTCCGTTTGTCCTTCAGCAAGACAATTAATCCACATTGCTGCTCTCTACCTAGGAGTATAAATGGGTACTTAATCGTGTGTGCTAGTATGCTCCCCTGGGAGTTGAGATGGCGCCCAAAATAATTGTGTGGGTTTGAACTGTACCTGATGACCAAGGGTAATAATGTGCCTCTGAATAGGGCACCTAGATACATGGCATTCTATAACTGCAATATTCTCTATAAAAGACATTATCCATAATCTTGTTAAAATTTAATTTGAAATTACCTTTAGGAAGATGGCAAATTAAAAGAACCTTCTCACAGATGCTGGGAAGGCTGTGGACCAGTGGGTAGGTTGGGGAGTTGTAGGTTGTCATGATCTTCCGTTGCTTGTTGATCTTGGTCAGGTTGGCTAGTCTCTTGGCTGCTGCCTGCCTCTTGCAAAGATAGTTGAGCAACTTGAGGTGGTGGTTGTTTGGATGTTGCAGACATGATTAATAGCAAAACATATCCCTTTTAAGCAACCTGTGTTACAAATAAATAAACAAAAAAGGATTATTTATGAGGTAGTATGATGTATTTTGAGGAGGGTCCCCTACAACAGTACAGTGTACCACACTACTTTGAATTGTTGCCCTTGTTTATTAGGTTGCATGTGCCTGTGTTTTCCCTGCCCCTACCATGCAAAGCAAGAGCAGTTGATTCTGGCTTTGTACAACTACAAGCCACACAATTTTTAACACATGTGAGATTGGGCACCTCACTCAGGCTCAGCTCAGCAACCGGTTTCTAAAACAAACTACGGGTGGGGAAGAGCTTTGGCAGACAGTTGCTCACGTGTTTTCATGTCATCGAGCGTGGACTGAATCTGTTGGGAAAACTTATAAGTGGGTCAGAATCTAACGTAGAGTAATGTCCTATTCCGAAGGGAGGTAAGAGCTTGTCGTTCATCCCGGGGAAGGTTGTCGTGTGTTCTGGTAGGAGGATCTGTGGAGAGAACTTCATAATTAGTGGCTTGGACATATGTTTCCAGGGCGGGTACTCTGTTCTTGGGAGGAACCCAGGTACTCTACGGACAGAAGGGTTCAGGGTGGGAGGTCGGTGCATCTATTGTACGGTGGAAGAACGAGGTCTTGACTCAGTGCCATCTGATTGACCACCGGTGGCGTAGGGCAGAAATTGAGACCTTTGGATAGAAGTGAGGTTTATGATGGGGAGAGGGGTGAGGATGAAAGGTTAACCACGGCAGGGGGTTAAGTGTTAGGGTTGATGAAGTTTGTCGGTTGCGACTTTGTTGTTCGAGATTGTTGAGGCTGCTAATTTTCTTTGGTTAACAAAATTTTGTTTAACTAAACTTGAGTGATAGTTAGGCAAAGGAAAAAGCCTTGAGGATCTTTGTTTCCTGAATTTATATATAAAGAAACTGTAAATTGAATGTATATAAATAACTGCGATAGTTTTGAGAAATTTCTGAAACATATAATCAAATCTTAATTAAAATTGTCTTTATTGTCAACAGTGAGAAATTGTTTGACGTGTATTTGCCACACTCACAAATTCTACGTGACATATCTTTTAACTGTTCAAACATATATTAGCTCATTAGAATTGCAAATATCCCCAAATCTCAAGAAGCAATACATGTGCCATGCAGATCGAGCTACCTACCCCTTATCAATTTTGTAATTGATTCACATTATTTTGCTCTGGTAAAGTAATAAATTGTCTGTTTTTGTAAGTAAAAATTGAAAATTATGATAAACAAACATTAATTGTGGAGGCTTATTATAATAACTTACATTGTCACTGCTGGGTTCATCCTTGCTGCCTGCTGCAATACCGTAGGCCAAGAAACAAGGAATTGATCCGATCCACAGGAGAGTGGCGAACTATCAAAACACTGCTAACAGAACTTGACCCACTTGGGGGTTGGGTCTATCTTGGACCATTTGGCGACAGCCTTCTCGGTGGTCAAACACTGGGAGACAAAGCAGAGAGGGAAAGAATTAATTCTGAGCAAAAGGGATCAATGCCATAATTCGTAATTCTATTGTTACTTATTCAATCTACTTTTGTATTATTTATCTTGGAGCAGCAGCAAACGACGGGAATAATGAAACAATTAATGGTCAAGAAAGGGAAAAATAAAAAAATACATGTCATAATTTGTCATCATGTTGGTCCTTATTTCAATTAGTATCTGTTTTTTGTTTCTATTCCTTCCATGGTACCCAAGCAGCATGGAGGGGGAAAGGGAGGGGGACAATAATCCAATAGATTCACCAGAAGAAAACAGTACTGTATTTGCTGATGTATAGACTACATGGTAGTTTGTGATGTTTGCCTTTAGTTTATACAAACAAAATTCCTGTTTTAGTATCTATCTTTCAAAATCATTTTGATTTAATGAGAGGGAAACATTATAAAATCACCCTTGGGCAATTCCACGACATAAGGGACATAGATGCCAAAAATTCAAAATGATATTTGGTTTAAATAACTCATATTTTAAAATAATACATGAGTTGAAGTTTTAGGAATCATAATTTTTTTTTCAAAGACGGCCATTTTTTTCTCTCAAAATGGCCATCAAAGTATAAAAGTAGAAATTCAGGTGATCAGAAAGATAAATTCACATACAATTTGCTATCAGTAAATCTACGAAACCATTACTTCAATTGATAAACTTTCACATGAAAAGAGTTACAAGAATAACACTTTACCAAATGGCATGACAAAAATTTGCTGATTTGATTATTGAATTTGACAAAAATCTTGATTAGTTCAGTTTACCATAATGGATGTAACGTCAGTTACCAAAAAAAAGGATTTTTTTTTCAATTTATTCCACAAAGAAGGTGATATATGGGATGCTACTTGAGATTTGTAATCTTTGACCAACTCTCTTTCTATCAATACAGCAAAAATTGGGATGCCCACATACCATTGGTAAAAATTGGCTCTTCAAAGTGTGTAACGTCAGTTACCATGTACATTTGTGTAACGTCAGTTACCATGATTTAGCATCATTTACCATGATGCAACATGATTTACCAAGGGAACAATGATAATTGATAGATTCATAAACCTTCAGGAGGCACATGCTAAATTGTTTAAGCCAGTTATTATCATGTAAATCAGTATAAAGTTCTTTCAAAAGACTAAACATTGTGATGTAGGGGATGTAACGTCAGTTACCAAAATCATGGATTATAAAAATCTTATTTTAAGTTAAATTTACCTTTGTTTCCCTGTAAGTTTTATCTCCCAGTACATGTGCAAATAGGATGGAAAGCCCTCAATTTATCTGCTTTTGTTAATAAAGTGGTGTAAAAAAGGCAAAATCCTCTCTTTATTTCTGTGAAAGGGCAAAGGGACTTGCCCCTTAGATCCCCACACCCCATATCCATTCCAAATCATTGATAAATCACTGTTTTGAATCTTAATAGTTAATATATTAAACATGTGACTGGTATGGTATGATTCATGAGGAATCAACAAATTTGTTCTACAACCTAAACCTACATGTAATTTACATGTGTAACGTCAGTTACCACGCATAGGTAAAGTACATGTAAAACGTCAATTAGCCCCATAGGTCCCGATTTCCCATTGTTTGATCTTTTGCTAGGTTGATATCAGTATTTAACATTTCACTAGTATGATATCATTCTTAATGCAGTGTAAAAACAGTGATAAAATAAGTTTCATGTAAACCCCATAGACAAAGCATTGTAACGTCAGTTACCGTAACGTCAGTTACCAGCATGCTCACAATAAACTTTTCACAGGATTAAAAGAAAATGGACAAAGTTCTCCTTTCATTTGTGTATATGTTCTTGATGGACCAAGGTATTAATCCATACCCCAAAAATCATTCTAACAAGTTAAAAACATGAAATATTTCAAACTGATTCCAACACATGATTTTTCATGTGTTAAGCCTATGGGAAGTGTAACCGTAACGTCAGTTACGTAACGTCAGTTACCGACATGCCTTCAGTAAAGTTATCATAGCATAAAGGGAAATGGTGCTAATTATTCTATATTTTGTACATCTGTTCCTGGGTACCTAGGGATGATGTCCCATCAAACTCATCATTCTAGCAGGTCTGGGACATGAGATATTACACTTTGATTCAAGACCATAATTTTGCATGTCTTTTTTGCGTAACGTCAGTTACCGACACAGTTTTGCTCGCTGTTCGATAAAAAATGCAGTTTTGGTGGAAAAATTTATACTTATTTCTTCACTCTTATCAACTATATACCTGTATCAAATTATAACCCCCAGGTATCTTTATTTACATAACTACAATGAAAACAAAGTTGTAAAAATCCTACATTGTAACATCAGTTACCGTGGAATTGCCCCCTTACTCTCAAAATAGTTGGTATTATTTTAATTTCTACGAATGTAAAAATTAGCTGCAGCTATCAGTAATGAAAACTCTTGGGTAAAATTCTACTGCAAAAATGCTGTAGTAGCTTTGATTCGTTAAAGGTATGGTGACAAGAAAACTGCCTCAAAATTGTGTTTTACTGTATCTAAGGTAGATTTTCATGAAGATTACTAATACAAACATATTTTCCTCGTGGGAAAACCCGGTAAAATAAAAAAATCAACTTGTAAATTCACTTTCGGAACCCCCGTAAAAAAACTGAGTCCCGGGCGAACAAAAAATGACGTCATCTTTGTGACGTCACCTGCAGACAATCGCAGTTTAGCTCGGTCATAGATGTACACGCTGAGTGCAATACTCACGTTGACACAGAGATATTATTTCCATTTGTTTCAATATTTGCAAACATTTGTTCAGGTTTATATCATGGACGATATACACTCAGATGTGTAGCTGCATCCTGCTACAATTCATTTCTTAGCAATTCTTAAAGGGACTTAGTAACATTGTCCAAATCCTCAAAATAAAATTTTCGTTCTAGCGGTTCCCTCATAACTTGTTGTATTCGTATTAACAATAAAATCATGGGACAGGTTTCGGTTTTTCAAATTTCCCTTTCATTACAAAGATATGTACGATTGAAGTATTCAGATAAGAAAAACTCTGGGCGAGTTTTTCATCCCTGTACAAAGTGAATGCAGTGAGTGAGTGAATATCACCCAATATCACTTTGCATTTTCGCTCATTACTTGGCCATGCAATGTCCATTTGACTTGAAATTTTCACACAATACCCTGTGGACATATGACATAACAACACTATACATTGCATCAACCCTTCATCACTTTTTGCACATGTGAACAAAGTTACTAGATCCCTTTAAGCATTTTCAGTAAAACCTCAATTTACAAGCAAAAATGAGTTCGTTTTACTAGCAAGTCATAGGCTCTGCATGTAAACAGTGCACATTCCTCCGTGTTGCGGTCTGCATGTGAGGTCATGAATCGGGTGACACGTGCGCGAATTCCCGCTCCGCTATAAATGACTTTTTTTAGGAGCATGGAACGCTGATGCGAAATAAAGCAAAAAAGTTGCATGAAATTTACCTTTTTTTCCCAACTTAAGGATTTCTTTGAAAAAAAGAGTGTGGTATATCAATAAAGGCATGTATATTTAAAGCTATAAACCTGAATCAAAGCCGGGATTTTCCCCCTCCTTTAAGGCAGTTTCTTAAGTCGAACTTTACACTAGGTTGGTCTTGAAAAATAAAACCAAATCCATTTGTAGCTTTGAATTATGGTCAAGAGCCAAAATGTGAATATTTTAAACTTTCAACACAATTTCACAACAGTAATTGAAGTCGCAATTGTACCCAAATTGTTAAAGATTTTATTAAACTTATAAGGCCTGTTTTAAGAACTTGTTTAACAATTTAACAAAGAAAGTAATGGCTCTCCATAATTTGAAAGTTCGACTTGGTGTTACGTCAGACTTGGGATCTTTGTGAAACACCCCCTTGGTCACAATGAACCAACGATGAGTTCACGACTGGTTCATGACCACCCATTATTAGAGTAAAACAGCCTCCCGCGTACTCCCACGTTGTTTAAGCATCACTACACCCGTTTATTACTTGCACATTCTTCTATTGCATCTTTATTGTATATATGTATGCAAAGTGAAAATTGTATATAAAGACAATGGCACCACCGGACACACCAGCACATCATCCTGGTTTAACTTTGCAGCTGCATCAAGGGATTACCTGATCTAGAATAAACAAATAAATATATAATATATAACAAATTGGGGGAATTTTATAACTGGCTTGTTTTGTGATGTTGTAATGATAGTCGCAAGACAGTCGTACAAATAAATGGATGTCGTACAACAACTAATCTCTCATGGCTTGAAATTCTGACTACCCTTAATATGCCATGACAGACCCACAGAAATGTTGTCATACTGTGTCATGATAACATCATACAACAACTATTTAAAACATGCTGCAGAGGCTAACAGTTTGGTATGGCACTACAGACCTGCAATATATGACTACAACATTTAAATACCATATAAATTTCTTTGTGACTTCCACAACAAAATTTAACCATGAATGACAACAACAAAAATATATGATTCCAGCGGGATCTAGAACGGCACTCTTTATAATAATTGAGCTTTAGAAAATCCTTTGTTTGCTTTCGTCTCAGAAACCCCTGGGCTTTCATTGCTTGAGCAGAAAATATACATTTCATATTTGTATTAAACAGACACACAACAGAATCATTGTGGTTTTCATTATGACCAGGGCTTAAGCTATGCAAGCTCTCATGTTATACTTACAGTGCTGATGTTGGTTACCAGACATCTGACCAGGTCTTCCATGGGGATCTTGTGATCATCCTAATGACGGAAAGACAAATAAAAATGTTTAATCTTCTTACATCCTGATCAGCAATACATTGAGTAAATGAAAAAGGAGAATAAACAAAATTACACCCTTTTAAAATATATTAAATAATATTACAACCATAAGATAAGGACAAAGTGCAGAGAGTAATACGAGCCAAATTAGCTGAGTTTACTTTGAAGTGATGTAAATGAAAAAAGGGTGCACAACTGCATTAGCCCCAGACTCACAGCATTACTAGACTAGTCTTATCATGTCATGATTGATCTAGAGTAGATCTAGATTATACTTAAGTTAAACCGGTACTCTTTACTAGGGCTCCACACTTTTTTTGTCAGTGGTCTACCCCTAGTCGGGCCAGTGAAATAATTTGTTTCTCTTTTCTGGTGGCCCAAAAGAAAGTTTTACTGGCCCCAACAATTTCATGAGTTAACTTTTTTTCAAAACATCAATCTTTCCACATCAAGCCCATGAGCATTATAAATGAAGCACAAATGGAAGAAAACAAGATTTTCCTCATTTGTCAGATTTAAAATCTGCTTGCCCAATCAGGCCACCAAAATATTTATTTTCTTCATTTTTACTGGCCGAAATGAAGTGCAATTTACTTACTTATAGAAGAGATTTGCTTATAATACAGAATTACAGTATTCTCTCCTAGTTGAGCAAAAATTCAGTTGCCCTGATGTGTTGGGCAACCGAACTAGACCATTATGAAATTTTACTTGCCCAACATCAGTTTTTACTTGGAGTAGGTCAGGCCTGGACAACAGGGCAAGTGTCCTTTTGACTAGTGTAGATCCAAAATCATAAATATTATCATATCAAAACAAGGCCAGGCTGGGCCTGAGCTGAGCTGAGCTGAGCTGAGACCAATTTCACAAGCCCCAGGGCGCAGGGCCAGACCAACGCAACACAATGGCAACTGCCAATACCAACGCAATGGTAAGGCCAAATCAAAGGGCCACTGCAACTGCAAGTGTTGAACCCTATCTTTACATTATTTTGTTCGGGTAAGCAGAATCATAACTTTTCAACTTGTACTTGCCCAAACAGAAAACTTACTCATAGATGAGTTTAGTTTAAATACAGAATTACAGTATTCTATCCTAGTTGAGGAAAAATTCAGTTGCCCTGATGTGTTGGGCAACCAAACTAAACCATTATGAAATTTTACTTGCCCAACATCAGTTTTTACTTGCCCTGGGCAAGGCCTGGGCAACAGGGCAAGTGCTAGTGTCCTTTTGACTAGTGTAGATATAGTGTAGTTCAATCATATCAAAACAAAGCCAGGCTTGACCTGAGCTGAGAGCTGAGCTGAGACTAATTTCACAGGCCCCTCGGCTAAGCCTAAGGCCAGGCCCAACGCAACGCAATGGCACTGCCAATGCCAACACAACGGGCCAGTTCAACTGCAAGTGTTGAACCCTATCTTTACGATATATTGTTCTACTTGCCCGTTCGGGTAAGCATGCAGAATCATAACTTTTCAACTTGTACTGGCCCAAACACAAAACTTACTTAGAAGAGATTTGCTTAACAGAATTACAGTATTTTATCCTAGTTGAGCAAAAATTCAGTTGCCTTGATGTGTTGGGCAACCGAACTAGACCATTATGAAATTTTACTTGCCCAACATCAGTTTTTACTTGGAGTAGGTCAGGCCTGGACAACAGGGCAAGTGTCCTTTTGACTAGTGTAGGCCCCTCGGCTAAGCCTAAGGCCAGGCCCAACGCAACGCAATGGCACTGCCAATGCCAACACAACGGGCCAGTTCAACTGCAAGTGTTGAACCCTATCTTTACGATATATTGTTCTACTTGCCCGTTCGGGTAAGCATGCAGAATCATAACTTTTCAACTTGTACTGGCCCAAACACAAAACTTACTTAGAAGAGATTTGCTTAACAGAATTACAGTATTCTATCCTAGTTGAGCAAAAATTCAGTTGCCTTGATGTGTTGGGCAACCGAACTAGACCATTATGAAATTTTACTTGCCCAACATCAGTTTTTACTTGGAGTAGGCCAGGCCTGGATAACAGGCCAGGGCAAGTCTCCTTTTGACTAGTGAAGATCCAAAATCATAAATATTATCATATCAAAACAAGGCCAGGCTGGGCCTGAGCTGAGCTGAGCCGAGACCAATTTCACAGGCACCAGGGCTAGGGCCAGGCCAAACGCAACGCAATGCCAACGCAATGGCAACGCCAACGCAACGGGCCAGTACAACTGCAAGTGTTGAACCCTATCTTTACAATATTTTGTTCTACTTGCCCGTTCGGGTAAGCATGCAGAATCATAACTTTTCAACTTGTACTTGCCCAAACACAAAACTTACTTATAGAAGAGATTTGCAGAATTACAGTATTCTATCCTAGTTGAGCAAAAATGCAGTTGCCTTGATGTGTTGGGCAAGCGAACTAGACCATTATGAAATTTTACTTGCCCAACATCAGTTTTTACTTGGAGTAGGTCAGGCCTGGACAACAGGGCAAGTGTCCTTTTGACTAGTGTAGATCCAAAATCATAAATATTATCATATCAAAACAAGGCCAGGCTGGGCCTGAGCTGAGCTGAGCTGAGACCAATTTCACAAGCCCAAGGGCCAGGGCCAGACCAACGCAACACAATGGCAACTGCCAATACCAACGCAATGGTAAGGCCAAATCAAAGGGCCACTGCAACTGCAAGTGTTGAACCCTATCTTTACAATATTTTGTTCGGGTAAGCAGAATCATAACTTTTCAACTTGTACTTGCCCAAACAGAAAACTTACTTATAGATGAGTTTAGTTTAAATACAGAATTACAGTATTCTATCCTAGTTGAGGAAAAATTCAGTTGCCCTGATGTGTTGGGCAACCAAACTAAACCATTATGAAATTTTACTTGCCCAACATCAGTTTTTACTTGCCCTGGGCAAGGCCTGGGCAACAGGGCAAGTGCTAGTGTCCTTTTGACTAGTGTAGATCCAGAATCATAAATATTATCAATCATATCAAAACAAGGCCAGGCTTGACCTGAGCTGAGAGCTGAGCTGAGAGCTGAGCTGAGACTAATTTCACAGGCCCCTCGGCTAAGCCCGAGGCCAGGCCCAACGCAACGCAACGGCACTGCCAATGTCAACACATCGGGCCAGTTCAAGTGCAAGTGTTGAACCCTATCTTTACGATATACAGTCAAACCTGGCTTAGCGGCCACCTGTCTATAGCAGCCAACCTGCCTATAGTGGCCACTCAAAGTGATCCCTTGCAGAGAAAAACAGTGTAATTGAACCTGTCTATAGAGGTCGCCTGTCTACAGTGGCCACATTTCTTGTCTCCCTTGGGTGGCCACTATAGACAGGTTTGACTGTATTTTGTTCTACTTGCCACTTCGGGCAAGCAGAATCATAACTTTTCAACTTGTACTTGCCCAAACAGAAAACTTACGTACCAGCTTACTTATACTAGATGAGATTTCTCATACAGAATTACAGTATTCTCTCCTAGTTGAGCATCAATTCAGTTGCCTTGTTGTGTTCACAGTGTTGGGCAAACAAATTAGACCTAGTTATGAAATTTTACTTGCCCAACATCAGTTTTTACTTGCCTTGTCACTTGTGCCAGGCCTGGGCAACAGGGCAAGTGCTAGTGCCTTTTGACGGCAATATCGTGTTGCCTTTTTGACTAGTGTAGATCCAGAATCATAAATATTATCATATCAAAACAAGGCCAGGCTGGGCCTGAGCTGAGACAATCACAATACCATAGCCAGGGCTCAGACAAAAGCAGCAGCAGCAGCAGCAGCCAGGGCCTCCATCCAGAGTCTATGCCCCCCAGCCCAGCGGCCGAAATTTCCGGTGGCTAGGCCTATAACTATGTGCTGCAGGTGCATTTTGCAGTCGGAAGAACACATGTGTTATACCTCTTTTATATCTTTTTCTGACGTATAAATCTAGTTAAAAATGACAAGAGATATATTTTCAAAGTGTACTTACCTTTAGTTTTGGGTTGACAACATCAAAGAGGCATCATTTACAGGGATTCAGACATCAGAACTTCGCCTCTTTCAAAAAGTTTCAGCATACAAATTCTTCCGTGTTGTTGTTTTTGTTTTAATTGTACTTGTTGTACTTGTACATGTTTTGACCACTAGAGGGCAGCATACACAATTAGACAAAAATAGTAAAAACCATAGTTTAAAAACCAAAATTTTAACAATAAAACACATTTCCTTTCCTTCAAACAATGTGAAATACAAACAATAAGACCTTTTTATCACTATAAGCATTTAATTTGGTACAAAAAAGGAAAATATCTTGACAGAACTTGCAGTCAAAGTATGGCCTTCCATCCCACTCTCCCATTGACTTTGTATTGGAGATGCTCATATTTGCCATTTTTTAAAGCAACAATTTCTGTAAAATGAATGAATATAATTGTAAATTCTGTTCAGAAACTGAAAAACTTTTATCAATAGATGAATTTTATATCAAGTTTTTCAAATCTAAACAAATATTTTATTCAGAATAAGACTTTTGAAAATATTGCGTTTGGACCACGGATGCACTCTTTTGGCTATTCTCCAAGCAAAAGACATCTAACATATAGTGAAGAAAAAAATTGTAAAAATATAAAATAACATGAAATATACAGATTTGTTGTGCTATATAGCATCATAGGTATATACTTCATCGTATAACAACAAAAATTAGCAATTTTGATCGTCTAATAACGAAATAATCATATTTTTCGTATGTAGTATAAACAGCTAATTTCTCATATATAATGTTAGTAAGAAAAGTTACAAGACAAAGTCATTTTTTGTCAAGTTAAGAAAATATATTTAAAAAGTTGTAATAATCATTAAAAAGGAATAAAATGTCTCTCTATATCTCTCTAGGTGAATTGTAACCTTCTAAAATATTAAAAAAGTTATGGGGATTTGAAGTTCACCCACCAGCACTCCATGGAGAAAGTGGACCACGGAGGATTTCCAAGAGAGAGAGAGAGAGGAAGAGAGAGAGACGTCGCATATAGCGCATGGCGCACTGTGCTGTGTGAGATTGTGTGTGACTGTGTGTGACTGCGAGTTCTCTGGCCACTGCATGAACTGCATGCACTGCATGCACGTACTACAGAGTTCATATGACGTTACAGCCTCATCGCTCATTGGCCTATTTTGGTCCATGTCACATAAATATTCATGAAATAGCTTCGCAGGGGGTTCGTAGAATTCGTACGAAGAATCAATGTAAATCAATGCAAATAAAGAAAATAAAAACTTTTCACGTTCATGACTGACGATAGGCTTCGCGCTGCACGCTCAAACTAGGCATATCGCGGTTAGTACACTGCCGGTAGAACCTGCCAGACAGCACGATGCCTATTAGATAGGCTATGGTAGTACGGACTAACACGTCAGATCTGTCGTTTAATTAGAATCGGCGGGCGGCTTGAATGGAGACCAAGGCGCGATATCTTTCGTTCAAAAGTTGCGCTACAACACGGAGAGAAGTCGAGGTCCCGGTTGGGTCACTCCCAACATGACTGGCTACACACCCGCGTCAGAAAAAAGCGTCGAAAGGGTATCATTTTCAGCTATACGGCGTCGTCGACGTTTTCCCTAAAAAGGGGTGTTTTTCAAGCACTGATCGCACAAAACCTAAAAAAGGGTACCTTTTCAGGTTCACAGGTTTCGACGTTTTTCTACAAAAGGGGTCCCTTTTAGCTACCGTAGCTCAGTACTAGGTTTTCGAATATATGCCTCCGCCAACGAAGTGGCCGGAGGCATTATGTTTTTGGGTTGTCCGTCCGTCCGTCCGTCCGTCCGTCCGTCCGTCCGTCCGTCCGTCCCGTTTTCGTTCTCGCGATATCTCAATAACCGGTTGCCGGATCACTTTCAAACTTGGTATGTATGTATGGTATTGGGTCCTATTACCGGATACCATTTCTTTACGCCATGAAAACGATCAACATGAAGAACAGAGATATGAATAAAACACAAATAAGTGATCTATATATTCTAAAGATAAAGAATTGATAACTTATTTCGTAGAAAAAAGCGGCAAACTTACGCAAATTGAACTTTTACGGCACCCTTTCAAGAAAGCAGATTTTTTGTAGCGCACAAACCGGGTTGTATTAACCGGACGCACCAAACGTGAATGTTTTGCATGGGAATGTCATTGACATGCGCGCTGCCACTGGTGCGCGGCAAAACGCGCGTATAACGCCTCAGGGCGCTTATTTTCTTCGGGAAATGGTGGAAAATGTTTGCTAAACATCCATTTATTATCCTCCGTTAATGCCGACTTTCAAATTCAACTTTCAAAATTCGAACGTTTTTCCTATTGGAATTTGCATGTACGGTAATACAACCCGTTCGGTATTGCAACCCCTTGCTATACATATTGGGGTGACAATGATCTGATTAGATTTTGGGGTTCATCGGGTCAAAGGTCAAGGTCACAGGACTCAATATATGTTTAAAAATGCCTCGTTCTCGCGATATCTCTAAAACCGGTTGACAGATAATATTCAAACTTGGTATGAGTGTACATATTGGGGTGACAATGATCTGATTAGATTTTGGGGTTCATGAGGTCAAAGGTCAAGGTCACAGGACTCAATATATGTGCAAAAATGACTTGTTCTCGCGATATCTCTAGAAGCGGTTGATTGATCTATTTCAAACTTGGTATGAGTGTACATATTGGGGTCACAATGATCTGATTAGATTTTTGGGTTCATGAGGTGAAAGGTCAAGGTCGCAGGACTCAATATATGTGCAAAAAAGCATCCTCGCGATATCTCAAGAACCATTTGACGGATCAATTTCAAACTTGGGATGAGTTACATACACATCGGGGTGGCAATGATTGGATTAGATTTGGGGGGTCATGAGGTAAAGTTCAAGGTCACATGACTCAATATATATGCAAAAATGGCTTGTTATGGCAAAATCTCAAGAACTGAATATCAGATTTCAATCTAACTTGGTACCTGAATATTTCTTGGGAGCCAATGTAGCCATCAACATTTGGAGTCTATGGTCAAGGTCACAGAACTCAAAATATATATGAACATTTATTTTTTCAGTGCACACGTTATTTTGGGCTTGATATTAAAAATCACGTCATACTCATAGGCATAGCGGAGGCATAATTTTCGACTGCGCGCAGTCTAAGATCCGTGTATATGCGTAACAAGTGCGCTACATGCTGTGCGCTATTCACATGCATCACAGTGGTCGGTAGTCCAGACGGTATTTCAGCATAAACTTCCAGTGATCTGAATTTATTTGAAGCTGCGACGCGTCAATAACAAAACCACTATATCGGCACAATTGGTGAAAAATTGTGTCGCCAGTGATCCTGCTCTTCTAGAGAAGAGATTGAACTTTACACCAGCAAAACTTTACTTTTATTTGATAGTGAGGGTTCTTCTCGTAAAAGTTACCATAAATTTAAAGCGATTGAAAGTGAAATAAACAAATGACAGGGGATAGAATATGGCTGAGGTACCAAAAAACCCATGTCGCCAAAACAAAATCATTCAGTTTTTCCAGTTTAGTAGAAATATAAGAGTACTCAGGAGCAGAACAAAATGCGGTTTCATGACAGCAGCACAGTGTTCTATGAAACATAATAAAAGTTTTAATGATTCCACTTCATGTCAAATTTTGATGTCCATTGGAAATGTGTCGCCAAATCTACTGAAACCTACGTTACTGTTATTCTACTAAATAAAAGGATATGCTTAGATGCTGACATCTGTACAGTTATCTTATTTGCAGGGCTCCACACTTACTTTTTTTGTCAGTGGCCTCATCGGGCCAGTAAAATAATATCTTCCCCTATTCTGGTGGCCCTAAAAGAATATTTACTGGCCCCCAATTTGTTTTCATTAGTTAACTTTTTAATTGCTATTCAAAATATCAATCTTTCGTGATCAAACTGATTATGACATGGAAGAAAACAAGATTTTAAAGATTTTGTCAATGTAGGGTTGAAATTCTGCTGGCCCGATCGGGTCACCAAATATGACTTTTATACAATTTTGCTGGCCCCAAGTGCAATTTCACTGGCCGCGGGCCAGTGCGAGTGTCGAGCCCTGTTATTTGTCTAATGATGAGAACATGGCATACAAGTAAAAACATGTCAAGATACAAAAGAAATGTGACTGGGAACATAAAAAAGAGACGGGATAAAAAGGTAGATTTAAGAGGTGTAACAAACGTTACCACAAATTTTAAATATAGGTAACTACTATAATATCAATGATTATTACACATACAGGCCACTGAGGCCAGTAAATCATGTATTTTGTTTCCGTCTTGGGTTTGTCAGCCAAAGCGCTCAATATTGTTATGATATTACCATCCTAACGTGTATTATGCAGCTCTACAAATGTGTATTTGCCATTCAATATCAGATGATTATTACTACTCCATGGAGCTGATATTCAATCCAGCACGGAATTGTGCGCAAATTCATAAGCGCGTTTATTAATGACGTATGAATGGCTTTGCGCGTGTCTAATTGTGACGTATTAATACGTTTACGCACCTCTGCTATAATACGCGCAAATGGCCTTCATGGGTTGAAAACGTTTAAAAAGTAATTTGAGATTCGGTGAATTGGTCTTTTTCACTGAACAAGACGGAGTAAGATGTATGTTTTTGTTTATTTATGTTTCGCTCTGGATAGTATGTATAATAATAATAATATTGACTGGCTTGTTCTTTCGTGATATATCAGAAATATTGCATTCGCAAGGATCATATTGCACTCGTCTTCGACTCGTACAATATGATCCTAGCGAATACAATATTTCTGATATACCACTCAAGGCCAGTCAATATTATATAATTATTCTGGAGTTGAGGCCAATGAAGTAGATTTATATTACGCAAAAATGAAAATTAAGTTCAACTAAATGTTGCTTATTCAACCGATTGAAGGCCAAGATGTAACTTACGTGATGTAACATACGTTACCATGCGTAAACAAATGTGTGTAGGATATACTTAATAACAATCTAAATTGGTAGCAAACTTGTTTTCGCCATCTGTATGAGGTTCAGGGTGAGCTTAGCAATCATTTTCAAGGCCAAAATTCAAACAACACTAATTTAACTTACGTTACCAATTTGAAACCTACGTTACGGCCAAATCACATATCTTTGGATATCGTTAACGGACGCCCAACTAGATGCGATGTTCACAATTATGTTTCAATGGTTTTATATACACTTTGTTGTTTATTTTCATGATTGTAACCTTCAGTTACCAACTTTAAAACTAACTAGCTATCATGTGAAATGTTGATGGTAACGTATGTTACACCTTTTTATCAAAATGAAGCACACAATTCTTGCACATTAATATTTGGTGCCAATTTTCTCGGAGTATACTACCAAGTATATCCTTTAAATTGGCATTAAAATCAAACGTTTGACAAGAGCTTTATTTTTGAAATTTTCTGACTGTTCAATTGTGCCGAGATAGTGGTTTTGGCCCGTCAGAGCCACGAAAGAGCGTTAAAATACGACCTAGGATGAAGCCTTCGAAGGACAAGGAGTCATTTACCAACCGAGAATCGGCATTTATTGATACATTTTGTATCTAATACAATGGAGACGGGCCCGTAAGTAAAATAGTAATAAACGGTGGCAACGAATGTGCTTGCATAAATTACAGCTGGTAGTACTGGTGGTAGGGGCCTACAGCCCGGCGATCTGGGCGATCGATTACAGGAATTTCCGCTGAGCCTGAGGGCTGATAATTATTCTGGAGCACCCATTATGATTATTATCAGTTATATAAACTATATAAAACACATTATTGAAGGATACAAACTTCCTTTTACTGAGACTGAGAGATAATTTTCCTAGCTACATTATAACTATAAATTATAGTTGTTTCTTGTAGAATTGCAATTCTAGGCTGAAAAGATTATATTCAAATTGATTGTTTGTGTCACTGAGCCGAGTCACTGACATCACCGAGTGTGGGTCTACTCCGTAGATGGTGCGATACACCATTAGGGTCAATTTTTAAAAAGTGGATACGCCATTAGGGTCCATTTTAAAAAAGGTGCGATACGCCATTTTTGCCCATTAGGGCACACATAGGTTCATTACAATAGCGTTGTGCGGAGATCAACCTCTTCCGCCCGCTGCACTATCCAGCGGAAACAATTTTTTTTGTCGGCTGATTTCTCCCTCAATTTACCAGCAAATGCAAACAAACTTTTGTTTATGTGATCCACAATTCATATACTTTGATAATAATTACCGACTTTGTTGTTTCGAAGACCGCAAAATGTAGAAATAAAATGATTATTTCTCGTCCGTTTTCCTTACCGATGCGTCCTAAAACACGGCGGTCAACTGTTGAACGGCAACAGTGTACATATGGCCGGTATTGTTATCTCCAGCGCATTAGCATATATTGGCTTGCGTGTAAATGGTTCACCTGAGTGAACCATTTACTTTGTAGATGTGCATTAGGGTCCATTTTTAAAAAGGTGCGATCTCCATTTTTACCCATTAGGGTCCATTTTTAGCTCATCCGGCCCGAAGGGCCCGATGAGCTTATGCCATGGCGTGGCGTCCGTCGTCCGTCCGTCCGTCCGTCCGTCCGTCCATGCGTCCACAATTTTCAAAATGCTTCTTCTTCGTTATTTTTCAACCGATTTTGATTCTGATTGTTTCATAAGATAGGGCTAGGAGGGGGATTTAAAACTTCTACACAGAATCGTGAAATTCATTATATATGCTAATTTATGCAAATTTATTCGAAATCACAAAAAATGCTTCTTCTCCTTCATTTCTTGACCGATTTTGATTTGGTTTGCTTTATCTGGTAGAGCTAACTTTGGTACACTAAACTTCTACACAGAATTTTGAAATTTTTCTCCATTAATTAATTATGGTAATTTATGCAAATTTATTCCAAAATTCACAAAAAATGCTTCTTCATTTCTCGACCGATTTTGATTTGGTTTGCTTTATCTGGTAGAGCTAACTTTGGTACACTAAACTTCTACACAGAATTTTGAAATTTTTCTCCATTAATTAATTATGGTAATTTTTTATTTATTTATTTATTTATTTATTTATTTATTTAGATTATTTATTTATTTATTTATTTTATTTTATTATATTTTTTTATATATTTTTTTGTATTTATTTTTATTTATTTATTTATTTTTTTATTTTTTTTTTGCCCCATGTCCCTTCTGGGGCGTCAAATTTATATTTTGTTCACTCTATTTTTTTTAAAATAAATTTTTATGTCCCTTCCAGGGCATCACATTTTAATTTTTGACCAGTTGAAAAGTGTACCACATGAAATTTGCGATATTTGATGTTGCGAGATGCCGGATGAGCGCTACGTCATTGACGTTCTGGTTAAAAAGGTGCGATATGCCATTTTTGCCCATTAAGGTCCATTTCAGAGGTTGATTGACACGGGTGGGTTTGTGTATGAGAGTGACCCCCCCCCCCCCCCCCCGGGGTCGAGGTGGTGCAGAAATCACGTATTTTCATTGGGAATCGAGCGAAAAATCATAATTTTTATCTCCCGCCAAGTAACATCACATATTTGTGCCTATATAGATGGTAAGTATCGTATCATATATAATATATTTAATGTAAATATCGTGCACACTCTGGCACACACATACACATACAAACACACACACGCTCACACACACACTCTTGCACACAAACATACACGCACATAAGAATAATAATAACATACATGCAATTGCACACACGCACGTACACCCACACACACACATACATCTCATACATAATAATAATAATATACACGCACACACGCATACATCTCATACACACATACACATATGCAAACACACATACACATATGCAAACACACATACACAATGTCACACAGACACACACACACATACATACACATCAATACACATACATAAACACCCTGACCACACAAACCTACATAATGCTTGCAACTCTCTCTCCTCGACAAATACGCACACACGCGCACAAAACTCCTATACATACTCATAAACTCATGTTCATAAACACACATATATTTCTTGAAACATATTTAAACATACATAAACTACCATGATATAGGCTTTATATGATTCAAGTAGGTAACAACATGGCGCCAATAAAAATGTGACCACACATTGACCAATCAGAGCACATTCACCTGTCTATATCTGGCTCAGAGCCATATATAGACAATGGGTGCCATGTTGTAACCCATCAGTGTTCACACATGTATGGTACTCAATGCCTTTATGCATGTTTTGGGCCACACACACACGCACAGACAAATTAATGCATGCATGAACACGCACAAACGCAAACACACACACATGCAAACAAACACAAATGCAAAAAGATGCCCGCACACCCACTCCCAACAAAATGATACCGATACCACCCACTTACAACCACACGCAAACACACACATACACATGAACACACACACACACACACACACACAGTCACACAGACAGACACACACATACACACATATACATACATAATGCTTGCTTGTAAGCACCATCTTTATACATGCACTCGCACACAAACATACACACACACACTCGAGGCAAACACACTATCACATGCACACATACAAACGCACACGCACATACCCACGCATACATACTCATATCATACGACTCTTAATATCACACGCCTTAGAAGTATATATATGCACATTCTATAATGTCAAGTCTAAGTTTGTTAGCCAGGTCAGAGAGTCATCTGTTGTTTGATGAATCCTCTTAAAACCATCGGGGGAAACATCGGAGAGGGCAGTTATTACCACATGCTGCACTGTCTGGTCTGGATTCCAGCAGTCACATGCAGGGCTATCTTCCATTTTCCATCGATGGAGATGATGTGCTGACCTTGTGTTCGGACCCTATTCAGAGTCACCCATTGCTTTCTGGGGAGGTTGAAACCTGCTGGCTCTGATGTAGGGTCTTGTACAAGGTCTGGGAAAGGAAAATCTGATTCCGCCCAGGTAGTAGTAGTAGTAGTTGAGAATTCGGTTACAGTTCGTTATTCCAAAGGTTCAGTTATTCCCAAGGTTCGTTATTCCGAAGGTTCGTTATTCCGAAGGTT
>JBAMJV010013794.1:40000-41549 GCA_037951105.1 Echinarachnius parma | reverse complement strand
AAGAAGAAAGAAGAAATGCCTTAATCAGAACTTATCACTGAGTGAGCCAATTTCAAAAATATCATACTTGAAAAAATGGGGGCCGCAGAGCCCCAAGCCGTATTAATTACGCCTGATAAGTATTATAATTATATTATTCAGTAATGCTGCATCGCGATGACCGGAAGTATAATCATCTCGACTTTATTATGTTGCTAACGTTGTAATATGATATGCAACCGGCGGAAAATTGCGATAATTAACGCGTATTATTCTGGTCCGAAATCCGCCACGAAGAATCAATACAGTCATGACTAACTGGGCATGAGCGGGGCAGGAGCTTCGATTTCTCTCCCAGACACACAAACCGAGTGATTCATGAATCGATTAATCGATGGAACTCTCGGCGTGACGCAAATGCTATATTCAGTTGCAAATCGAACTTGTCTTCGTCTCATGTATATTAGACAATATTAGCTGGAATTAACAAAAAAGGGGTTCATGTAAACAATGGCTTTAAGGGAACTCGTGAATTTGTTGACATGTGCAAAAACTAGTTAGTAAACCATTGTCCAAATTCACAAAATTTACCTAGAGCTCTATAGTGGTTTCTCCATACCATGTTATATTCGTATTACCAATACCAGCACGGAACAGTTTCTTGGTTTTTTCAAATTTCCCTTTCGTTAAAAATATATTTACAATTGAAGTGTTCAGACTTTTAACTATCCACTGGATAGTCATGACCGGAGTTGGGGAATATCACTTTTGCATTTTGCTCATTACTCGGCCATTATAACATCGCATTTTAACGTGATATGTTCATACACATTACGAACAAAATATAAGGGGACTTTTCTTTTATAAAGGAAAACGGTATGGTGCACCCCTCCTCAAATAGTCCGACTCACGCAACACCAATGGGTGGCATGCATATAATACCGTGATCCTTAGTGTGTTCATAATGTGGCCACATTATGTTCTTTAATGTAGGTATATTCCGAATCGATTATTCTAAGTTGAGGGTACCTTTTGTTTCTCGGTTAAATCTACGGGCAACAATACAAACAAAACGAAAATGTTAAACGTCATTAAGCTGATATGAAAGGTATAAAACGTGAGTACTATAATTTGTCGTCCAGGTAGTCTATCAATCAAGTGCGGAATCTGACCGACACTGCACTGCATATTAAGCCCGCGCAGACAGAGCCGACTCGACCCCGATCCGACCGGTTTTCAGTCAGGCTATAGTCAGTTTCGCTAAGTCGGAGCCGAACCAACGTGTTGAATCGGCCTCGAATGACCTCCGACTGGCACTTGACTGGCAAAACCGGAGTCCTGAGGCAGCGCATACTGAGTTGTGTAGTATGTTCAGTTGTGTGGTTCATATAGGACTAGTAGCCATGCGGCTTATTATTGCACTTACATCGTTAACTCACATTGATGAGAAGTGCAGTTAGTGCTTTTTAGAATTAAGCTCTCATCAGGTGCGAGGTGAAGCCAGCGGAACAGTTCACTGTGCATGCGCCTTGTGGCGCGGGTGGTCGTAGCAGAGAGCTGCTGAAAGACC
>JBAMJV010013794.1:0-30000 GCA_037951105.1 Echinarachnius parma | reverse complement strand
TTAATTTTGTAATATCAGCATTTTAGCGAATGTTGGATTATTTCGAGCTTTAACTGCCAATGCGGGATTATTTGGAGGACCGTTTGGATTATTTTGATAACCAAAATTTTAGCAAAACGTGTCAATTTTGGAGCCGTTTCAATGGTTCTATAGCGAATTAATGTTTGATAATTTGGAGCCATGGTTGTATAGTAATATTCGGACATTTTCCATGGAGGGTTGGTGAATTAATTGTGTGCGAATGGAATTCCTATAAGTATTATCATTCCCGTATTCACTTTATTTATAATTGACAATGTTTAAATATACTCTTAAATTCGATGTTTTGGGGGTCCATAAATGAGGAGGTTTTTACCCAAAATTATTTGTTTGTCCCCAAATCAGATGATTATAGTGACTTTGCCTAAATTCGAGATGACTTTTGTTTGAACCTATTGCTGCCAGTTACATGTAGTAGCGTATATATAGCGTGGTCGGACTGATTGGGAGGGTGGAGGCACACAAATTATGGGGGGCACAGGGGGCCCCCGTAGCTACGCAACTGCACCCAGGGGCGAACATACCAAACATAATTGAGGGGGGGGGGGCTGTCTTGGACTCTTGGCCTCTTATTCGACTAATAACCCAATTCTATTTTCCCAATTTTAATATCCCTTATGTTGTGTTGTTATTGTTATAATTGATATTTTTGTATGTGTATCGTAATTGCGTATGTTATCTGAACTGTTTAGAATAGGTATATTTTGACTTTTTGTTCCGTCTCTTAATATCTGAAGAGTTGAAAAGCAAGAAGTAGTCTATTAAATGCCCTAACAGAACTTATCACTGAGTGAGCCAATTTTCAAAAATATCATACTTGAAAAAATGGGGGCCGCAGAGCCCCAAGCCGTATTAATTACGCCTGATAAGTATTAAAATTATAGTATTCAGTAATGCTGCATAATTATCTGTAACGCATGTGGTATAGATTGGGCCATCATAATTCACCAATTATAGTAGTTGCTGATTTATAAGATAATATCGCGATGACCGAAGTATAATCATCTCGAATTTATTATGGTTGAACGTTGTAATATGATATGCAACCGGGCGGAAAATTGCGATAATTAACGCGTATTATTCTTGTCCGAAATCCGCCACGAAGAATGTATACAGTGATGACTATCTGGGCAGGAGCTTCAATTTCTCTCCCAGACACACAAACCTTGATTCATGAATCGATTAATCGATGGAACTCTCGGCGTGACGCAAATGCTTACCATTGTAAATCGAACTTGTTCGTCTCAGGTATATAATTATATAGACATTATTAGCTGGAATTACACAAAAAAGAGGTTTATGTAAACAATGTGCTAAATCTGAAGTGAGTTGATAAAATGTGTATTTCTGTGATCTGATATGTCCACTGCGACTAAGTGATGTGTAATATTCTATGGTCAATACATGTCATATGACCGATTATTGAGCAAAAATGCAAAGTGACATCGCTGACTTATTACTCTGACTCTAAATTCTCCATTGGGGAACGTCATATCCGAAAATTTTAATAAAAACTATTTTGTTAACGATAGAAAATGGGAAAACGAAGTCTGTTCCATGGTTGTATGGATAATACGAATAAAACAATGTAATGTGGTATATATATAAGAACTAATTACGTTATGGTAAGGATTGTGGATTTCGACAATGCTACTGAATCATTTGGGAGCCCCCCCCCCCCCCCCTCCCCTCCCTCTCAACCACAAAATCAACCTTAATCCGTATCTACTTATTCCCCGCTTGATATTATGGTTTATTTAGCAATCGATTCATGTCGTGAAACGCCCTAAACTTCCTCCAAACGACAAGTCAATCAATAAATTATGCAGTTCAAGATTTCTGGGGTATGATTTGTGACTCTACACCACAAATCGACCGTTATGTCGCGCCGGTAGATTCCCCGTTATCAGCCAAAATAGTCAAATTATGTTTAAAAATGAGATTTGGGGTTTTGTTATTTTCTGAAAGAGGATATTTTGATTTATATTCCACATACTAAGATTCTTGCTCTACGATTGGTCAAAAGTTAATCACGTGATGAAGCATAGTTTCGCCCATCATTGATGGGAGAAGAAAACTTCGTTACACTCTGTAGATATCTTTGGTGAAAGTGTGTTGCACTCACTAGATAAAAAGTATTATATTCCACATACTAAGAATCTTGCTCTACGATTGGTCAAAATTTAATCACGTGATGAAATATAGTTTCGCCCATCGTTACACTCTGTAGATATCTTGGGTGAAAGTGCGTTGCACTCACTAGATAAAAAGTACTATCTACACTCCGCGGTTGCATTGAATTGAATACCAATAAGTGGCGCGATAACTCTATGCGCGCGAATTACAAATTTAATTGTATTCGTTGTGCATACGGTATACGTGTAGTACACTGCATACACTATGCACTGTACATCAGAGGCGTCGATCAGCTGTTCGGAAAACACAATGCATTGGCCGGGGCGAGCATTGTGTTTTCTGAACAGATCGACGCCCCTGTTGTAGTATCGTACATACACTGTTTGCATACTCGTTCTGTGTACTCTACTAAAATGGCGGCCACAAACATAAGGTTTGAGCTTTTGGATGAGGATGAAATGGACACGTTTTTACTGGAGAGTGAAAGTAAAAATACAAAGCGACAACTTAAGTTCAGCCTGAAAGTGTTCCAAGATTATTGCGATGCGGGAATCATACATTTTGACAAACTGTCTGACATGGACTTGAAATCGCTAGACCAAGTGTTGGGGAGATTGTATGCTGGTGTGAAATCGCGAAATGGTGAGTCATACAGTAAGAAATCTCTACAAGCTTTGAGGTATGTGGTCTGCAGAGACATTTTTTGAATTTGCGAGACATAGACATTATCAAGGATACCAACTTTGCGAAACCTGGTCGAGTGTTCAAAACTGTTCTTCGGAAACTCAAGGAAGAGGGGAAAGCCAATGTAAAACGGCCTGTCAGTGAAACCGGCATGAACACGATTCAAGACAGTCTAGTCTATAGACCAGGTCCAGGACTCTCCTTGTGGACTACAACGTAAAGTTTTCAATTTCATCGACATTATGACCAATTGTGCGAACAGGGGTTATGGAATTGTCATGGAATAACATATTGGTAAGTAGATCAAACCTAGTAACACAGTAAAAGTAGACTAGTACTAGATCTAGAAGATCTAGAAGATGAGGAATATAAAGCAAATAATCACCTTTTGGTTTCAGGCGATGGCAAACTATCACTTCCTCGGCGATCTGAATGTATACGCTATCTTTCCTCAGCTTCGCTTCGGAAAGATAGCTACATCCAGATCGCCTCGGACGTGATAGTTTGTCCCATCACCTTCACCAACGGTAATTATTTGCTTACTATCTAGTGAGTGCAACGCACTTTCACTGCGGTTGCATTGACTTGACTGTGGAGCTCGTGCGTGTGTGGCTAGTCAAATTCCGTACCCAAATGATGTGGCGGGGTTCTCTATGCGCGCGAATTACAAATTTAATTGTATTCGTTGTGCATACACGTACGTAGCACACTGTTCAAGCTCATACGCTATGCATGCACTGTGTATGCATACGTATCGTACATATTAGTATAACAGTACACGGTTAGGTTTGCTGCGTTGTTATTGTTTAATTGCTTGTTCTGTTGTTCGACGTAAGATTTGAGTTCTAACGGAGCTGAAATGGAACTTTTTTTGCTTGAGAGTGAAAGTAAAGTGTTCCAAGATTATTGCGAATGCTGGAAACAACATACACATTGGAAATTGGAATAACATTGATGTTGGTAAGTAGATCAAAGTCAAACCTAGTAACAGCTGTAATTAAGACTTGCGTTAGACTAGGCCTGCTTATAGACTAGATCTACCGTTCGATGTGGAATATAAAGCAAATAATCACCTTTTGGTTTCAGGCGATGGCAAACTATCACTTCCTCGGCGATCTGAATGTATACGCTATCTTTCCTCAGCTTCGCTTCGGAAAGATAGCTACATCCAGATCGCCTTGGAAGTGATAGATTGTCCCATCACCTTCACCAACGGTAATTATTTGCTTACTTTCTTCTGTGAAAATTTGAGCATCAGAAATCATGTCTAAATATGACTTTTTATCGAATATATTTGAACCATGTTTTTTTTTTCATCAACGTAATCATGGTAATGTAGTATGTACGACAAATACTAGACCTAAAAATCAGTCTTTATATTCCGTTTCTTGTTTCACGCACCAGTATGGGGTGGATAGTATGAGGTCATGGTGTTAAAGGACTTTCAATAACGAGTTGGATTTTGCTGACTAGACAAATACATGCCCTCTCGTTTTATACACATCCATAAATGTGTTTGTATTGTTTGCACACGGTTGCAGGAACCTTCAAGGTCAGTAAAATATTCCATATATTATAAGCTGAGGATATTACATATACATCAAGTTGGTGAAATGTGAAAGTCTGCAAATAACAACTGCTTTGAGGTTTAAATAACAGCAAGGAGGTTCAAACACAAGAAGATACTTAAAACTTAGAGCCTTTTCACATTGGCGAAAATGCGTGATTTCAATCATGATTTGAGTTATTTTTCACTCCAATCACGGTATGTTTGATGGTGTGAACACTAATTGCAATCACGAATCGCGGAACTCAAATCATGGTCCAGAGGTGTTTTCAAATCATGATTCACTCAAATCACAGTGCGAATCGGTAGTGTGAACGGCTTGACCTCCAAGACATGATTTGCGAGGCGGAGCTTACGTGACCTTACATGCACTTCCACCAATAAACGGGGCGCTCTTCGCTTCGAATGCAGTCATGCGGTGTAGTACTAGTGTTCTCCTTGTTTGATTGACAGGTACGTCTCCAGAAACTGATTGTAATCACAGTTTTTTTTTTCGTAGTGTGAAAGCAAGGCAACAGAATCACCGTGGTTGTAAACATAACTCCAATCATGATTGCAATTACCATATTCGGGTGTCATGCACATTCCATGATAAAATATTCATAGCAAATGTCATATCAATGTAAAGGGGGGAATACAAGCTTTCCAATGATACCAAATTCATGAACGGTAAAAAAGTAATAGGAGAGATATGAACGCTCAAACTTGAATTGTGGAACTTTTTGTGAGGGGTCTATATATTTCTGGTAATTTTACCAAGTTCATCACGTCATGTCATTTTATCAGGGCCCCGTTGCAGAAAGAGATACAATCGATTGTAAGTTACAATTAATTGTAAGTCGGATCATGTGTTCTAGATGCGCGATTCTACTTGGTTGAAACGCGCAAAGTTGCTGACTTACAATCAATCGCAACTTACAATCGACTGTATCTCTTTCTGCAACGGGACCCTGATCACATCTGATCGTGTCATTTTGACCATAATAATCTATTATTAATGGTGTGATCATCAAACACAAAGTGGTACAAAGGTGTACGTTTGTATGTAATAATTAATTCTTCTTTACACTTTATAGGTTTAACTGTAATGTATGACCATCGTAGTTTGATGTTCTACATTTATGTGTATACTGCCCTGTATATCCTTTGGTTATAAGGTTTGACCTGGGCCTTTTCTATTGATTCATTTTGTTTTCCTTTGTTGATATTTATATATTGAATAATTATGATGTTTCACACAAATCGCACTTCCGGCTCAGGGATTTTGGGCTACCCGTAGAATGTAATTATTCTGATCTAATTACCGTGATGTGCCTGCATGTTGATTATAGTACGTGCAGGCATAGCCGTACGAGGCGGAGAGGAGAGGGGGGGGGGGGTGCTGCAGCTCCCCTGGAATCTTGAAAACGACCATATTCGGGCAAAAATAACCTCAACTTCGGTCATCGCATGTCATCCCATGTCGTATTCCAGCAAATCTATGTCATATTCGGGGGCAACATAATGTCACATTCGGGCAAGCTCATGTCATTTTCGGGCAAAGTCATGTCTTTTTAATGCAAAATCATGTTACTTTCGGACTAAACTATCATTACTTTCGGACTAAACTATCAAAATACATATCTTTTTCGGGCATCATGTCAAAAAGGCGAGGAACTTTGTTATGCTTGCACGGGCGTAGACATGACATTGATACCCATTCAAGTGGGGGGGATGAGCTATTCATTCATCGGATTACATCCCCCCCAGTTGAATAGGTATTACGTAACTCGCTACGCCCGTGTATGCTTGTCAGGTGAATTAGCGGGTAGGATAATCATTCGGGTAAGAACCTCAGCCTCCCACCCCCCCCCCCCCCTCCCCCTCCCCCCTCCCCCACCTCCCCACCTCCCTCCCCCACCTCCCCACCTCCCTCCCCCACCTCGCCACCTCCCTCCCCCACCTCCCCCACCTCCCTCCCCCACCTCCCCACCTCCCTCCCCCACCTCCCTGAGATAAATGTGCCTCCTACGCCTTTGCAGACAGGCGAGCTATAATAATGCGGTCAGCTCAGTTGCACGGACCTTTCGTCAAACTGTTCTATAGGGAAGTGAATCGATTGTCTGACAGAGAAAGAGATAATAATTATTGCATTCGGAACGCGGTCAAGTATGTCAGAGAATGTTTCTTCAACTTGCTTGTTGGTCCCCTTCACTTTATGTCCGCCGTTTCAAATGCGCATATGGCAAGCCGTTTTAACTTTTATTCCTATTTCTTGATATCAAGAATGCAATTCTTGATATCAAGAATTCGATTTCTTGATATCAAGAATTCAATTCTTGATATCAAGAATTGCCATTGTTAACAACAGGAATTCATTTCTTGATATCAAGAATTACATTTTTGATATCAAGAATTCAGTTTTTTATATCAAGAATTCAGTTCTATCAAGAATACAATTCTTGATATCAAGAATTCATTTCTTGATATCAAAAAATAGAATTCTTGATATCAAGAAATCGAATTCTTGATATCAAGAATTGAATTCTTGATATCAAGATTTACCATTGGTTAACAACAGAAATAGGAATAAATGTTAAAACGGCTTGCCATACGCGCATATCACTGGCATAAAACTATAGACCGAACAACCAGTCTCTATATTCCGTTTGTCGTTCCACTCGCCGCTGCAGAGTCTGTTTTTCTGACTAGTGTAGGATTGTTATTTTGACATTTGGTTCCTATAGTAATTTGCCTTTGTGTATTCTATGTTGTCTCTCAATTGGTATTCAGTTCTGTTCATCTATTATACTCATTCCCTATTTGTTACCGTCACCCCGTTCCATCTACATCTGGTTGCAGGGGCCCGATTGCGGACCAGCGACATTTACCATGGTAATGAGCATCATTGGCTCTAACTCATCGATGTCAATATGCTAGAATAACATACAAATCAACAGAACGTAGCAGAGCACACATACCGCCCTTACTCATTCAACCGGAAAGCATATCTAGAGATCAGTGGAACTAGGGCTGGTCCTGGGTCATGATCGTGCTCTCGGCCACAGGTTGCATCCTATTCAGTTGATCACTCAGTTATTTCTGTCATCCATTCATGTCCAGTGCTATTTCTATTCTGTTGTTTCCTTCTTGCCGTTCTGACCACTAATAGAGTACAGAAGTGTGACGTCAGAGCTAATCATTGCCATGAGTGATGGTTCTAAACAATGTCAGTCAAGTCATGAATTGGTTATCTAGCGGTTGCTACGAAGGCAATCGTCCGGCTCCGACCCACTACTTAATGCCAGTATGAAAGGAAAAGTTGTTTAGAACCATTACTATGCCATAACAAAAGCATGTGACGTCACTACTTCGGTACTCTATAGCTCGATTATAGCCTCTCTCTCTCTCTCTCACTTTCTGTCGCTACCTTTCACTACAAGGTGGACACATATTCTGTTATATTGTGTTTAATCATCTCACCTCATCATCATCACATGCTCATGTCATGCCACCCCATCTCATCCCTTATTGGTCCATTTGTATAATAAGGTTGTTCCATTTTAGTTAGGTATATTTTGTAATTGGTTTCCCCCTCCTGTTAATTTGCATATTATCTTATTGTTACGAGTTTTCCTGTTTGCCAGATTGGCTTTAATAAAGCATTACCAGGCCTAAAGCCCCTTTTACACCGGGACCTGCGTAGAGTTGCGTAGAGTTGCGTAGTTTTGCGTACCGACTACGCCGAGTGTACGCTGCCCTACGCAACTCTACGCAACTCTACGCTGAGGTACGCAGAGGGCTACGCGAGATGGACGCAAAAAATTAAACATGTTTAATTTTTTTCGCGTACTGTCTGCGTAGACACTGAACGCAGAAAGTACGCAAGTCTACGCAACACTACGCTACTGTACGCCATGCCATACGCAAGTCTACGCAACACTCCGCTACTGTACGCCATGCCTACGCAATAGTACGCTTCCCTCACTACGCCAGTCCGACGAAACATCTACTCGCGGCTCCTACGAGCGTTAATTGCCGAAGAATGTTTTTTGTTCTCGAATACGCGGGGAATACGCAGCCTATTTTGGCGTACTCGGTACGCCACACTACGCAACTCTACGCAAATCCGGTGTAAAAGGGGCCTAATCGTGACAACTTGCCTCTTCTGTTCTCCCTTCGTTCTACACCTATGTTCTTGATGTTTCTTTGCGATTGATTTGCTTCTGTTTGAACTTTGAACTCTAATTATGTTACCAGTTATTTTCCATACTTATAGCTTGTTCTATACCCTCGGTCCACGTCTATCATTTTAGTTAATACTACCGTATTACACTAGCATAAAAGTAGATGTGTTACCTAAATAAACGTACAACGTTTATACATACATATTGTTCATGTTATGACGTGGTAATATTTAAAGCTATAATAACATATTTGTTAACCTTAACTTTCTCCTTTCTGTTTACACCATTTATATAGACCGCTGCCGCTCCGGTTCTAGGTGTGGTTGGTGTTGGAAGACACCGAGTATTTAATCACTGGAAGCTCGGATCCAATGTTGAATATTGACACTTCTTCCGTTTGTCACCATGGCAACAACAAATAACGTCCACTTATCGCGATCGGTGATCCCCAAACTACATCATCACCACCATCGTCGCCATTTTGACCAAGCACAACCTAAAGGTAATTGTTGAGTTATGCTAGTTATAAACTCCTCACAAAAAGTTCCGCAATTCAAGTTTGAGCGTTCATATCTATCTTATTACTGTATTACCGTTCATGAATTTGGTATCATGGGAAAGCTTGTATACCCCCTTTACATTTATATGACATCTGCTATGAATATTTTATCTTGGAATGTGCATGACACCCGAATATGGGGCAAAGTCAAAAGTGAAATGTTGCAAAATGTCATATTGTCAACAGTATACCGTCCTTTTGTAGGGAGAATAAAGTGTTCTGAATGATGTTCAGTCGGTCATGCGTGAATGTCAAAGGCGTATTATCATCTTCTTTGGAGGATGAAATGTGTCATTATGATTTTGAGGTGGTGCAATAACGTTTTTTGTATGTTGTTAGGAAGATGTACTGTATTGTGTTTTATTGACTGATTTATTTAATTATCATTATGTTTGATTTGTACACAGATTATTGCAAAAAAAAGTTCCACAATTCAAGTTTGAGCGTTCATATCTCTCCTATTACTTTATTACCGTTGGAAAGCTTAGTTTTCCTCCTTTACATTTGTATGACATTTATTATGGATATTTCATCATGGAATGTGCATTACATCCGAATATGGGCCAAAGTCAAAAGTGAAAGGTTATTCTGTTGTTTAGACAATGAAAAGTGACGTTTGTACTGTAATTGTGGTGGATTTTGTGTAAACTTGGAAAACTGACAAACTTGCAATAATCTGTGTAAAAGTCAAACATAAGATAATTTCTCAATCAGTCAATAAAACACATTACATCTTCCTAACAACATGCACAAACGTTATTGCACCACCTCAAAATTATAAAGACACATTTCATCCTCCAAAAAAAGGGATAATACGCCAATGACATCATTCAGAACACTTTATTCTCCCAACAAAAGGAGGGTACACTGTTGACAATATCAATGCATTTTGCAACATTTCACTTTTGACTTTGCCTCATATTCAGGTGTCATGCACATTCCAAGATAAAATATTCATAGCAAATGTCATATCAATGTAAAGGGGGGTATACAAGCTTTCCAAAGATACCAAATTCATGAACGGTAATAAAGTTATAGGAGAGATATGAACGCTCAAACTTGAATTGCGGAACTTTTTGTGAGGGGTTTATACCAACCTAATGAAACTAAATGAAACTCTTAATTCTTAAATACACATGGTACCAACTATTCGACATAACTATGAACACATTCATTTTCATTCGAGACCACAAAATGCCAATGCAAAGTCTCATACAATTTATATGTTTTTGTCAGTGGCTTATTAAATGTAATTATTGAGTTCTGTCAGGTAGATATCAACTCAATGAAGCTAAATGAAATTAAATAAACTTGGTACCAAATATTTGAGACCAGAAAATGTCAATGCAAAGTCTCATACGATCCCCGAACTACATCATCACCATCATCGTCGCCATTTTGAACAAGCATAACCTAAAAGGCAATTATTGAGTTCTGCTAGGTAAATACCAACTCTATGAAACTAAATGAATTTGGTACCAAATATTCGACATAAGTATGAATACATTTCATTGTCATTCAAGAGCACAAAATACAATGCATAGTCTTGTACAATTTGTATGTCTATTGTCTCTGTTAGTGGCTTACTGAACTTGGTCTACTTCATCATAGTGCAAGATCCCCGGAATGGAACCGCTAACCCTGAATGATTTTGAAAACTCGTTTTCTTGTCTTTTCTATTGTATGCAGAATGAGTTCCATGCATTGGCTACTAAATATGCTTTACTTTTGTTAATCTCCTGTCTCTTAAACACTTACAGCTTATTAGCCCTCCGAAGACGATGACGATGAGGTTGATGACTACCAGTATCTCTGTTCTGTGAATGACTGCAGTTCCCGAAACTCCATCGAAATGGCTTCGACTGAAATGTTCACCTCTATCGTTCCTCAAACGTCGTCATGGTCGTCAACATCGCCGCCGCCATCATTATCGATATCGTCATCGAACGCGTCCCCGGTCGCCGAGGTCGATGGTCCGACGATCGAGCGTCCCTTAGTCTGGCTGATCATCGTGGGTTTCGTCTACGGGTTGATAGTTCTGCTCACTCTAGTCGGTAACGCGTTCGTAATGGCGGCCTACGCAGTCGACGACAAGATTCGATCACGCCCTGCGAACCTCCTCATCCTCAATCTCTCCATCTCCGACTTCTGCGTCGGCATCTGTCTCGTCTTCAACTACATATACCTTCTATACGACCAGTGGACGCTCGGCGAGATACCCTGTAAACTATGGATCATACTAGACTACACGTGCTCGGTCATGTCGGTTACAAACATCACGCTAATCAGTCTTGACCGATACTGGATGGTGAAAAAGAAACTCGGGTATCGGAAATTCCAGACACGCAGACGTATATCGATAACGGTAATCGTTTGCTGGAGCGTCCTATTATCGTTCTACACGATCACAGCGTTTGGCTATGGTGCCTTCACTAATACGAGACACGTAGATTACTCTGCCGATTGTGAAATGGAATACCTCTACAGCATTCCATTCTCCGCTGCTATGATATTTGTAGAATTCGTTTTCCCTTTTATAGTCATAGTCTACCTTAATATCGTGGTTTATCAGAACGTTAAATTGCGAACGGGCAGCAAGCTTGTGCGATCGAAGCCCGATCGGGAGTTGGCCACGCCGTCCAAGTCTTCGTACGACCCGGACAAATCTTATGGGACCGATACCGTGAATACGGCGAGTGCAGCTCTCGCCGACGCGACGCGATCGGAGTACACCAAATCACCTGCAACCGCCACCGTTTCCTTTACGATTACGAATACGATATCGCAGGACAATATGTCTTCGCAGAACGACGGCGTGGTCGATGAAGCAGCATCGGATGATGAGAACGAAACTCTCAAATCTGATGATGTCGGAAAAACGGACTTGGTATTACCGAGTCAACAAGATGCGATCGGAATCGCTAATCGTGTTAAGACAGATGGGAAGGACATCTCGAATGAAGACAAAGAAATCGCGAACCAACAAAGTGTTCGCGAATCTAACGAGGTTGCGAACACTGACATGGTTGCGAACACTGACATATCGAGTCGACACGAATCGAGCCATGGTAATCAACCAGCACTGGCGGGAGGGACAACAGAGAGGATAAAAGAATCTGTCTCTCTAACAGATTCATGCGTGCCTTGTGATGATGATCAGACAATCACGAATATCCCCAATAGTCTCGACTCTGAGGATGTTGCGAGAACAGATATTCTCGACTCTGAGGATGTTGCGAGAACTGATATGGACAAACATGACATACCGAGTCCTGAGGAATCGACCGAAGCTGCTATACGATCAGTCGAGGAGATCGATTTACAGCAGAAGGAAGAACCTAACGTCCAAACAGATACGCGTACAGACCCACCGACCGATGATGACATTAGCAATACGAATGGTGCCATTATAGATCAAACGCATCTAATTGAGCAGAGCGATAACGAAACGAACCACGATATGACATCCAATGCAACCGAGACTTCTGAAATCGTGAACATTCCGGCAGAAAATACATTCAGCACAAATGGGACAGGAGCGCATGCGAACCACGAAGTGACGTCAAATACGGTAGGGGATAAATGGACATCAAATGCGCTTTATATGAAATTGAGCGGAAACGCGCAAAGTGCGCAGTCGAGAGGACCAGTCGAGTCAGTGGACAAGACCTCGCAGAATGGAAGCGGGGCACAGATCAGTAAGTCAAGACAATACCTTTCTGCGAGCAACTTGACGCTCGATTCCATCAGCGTGAGTCGAGCGAGCACAGATGATGACCTCTCAGACAACCAGCCGGGACGCTCGGCTGCGGCCGTCGAACGGAAAAAGCGCAAGAAGAAATCTCGCGAAGAGCGCAGTAAGAAAGCACGCGAGGAACATCGTCACCGTCGCGCGGCCATTCTCCTCTTCGTCCTCGTTGCTGGCTTCGGATTCTGCTGGCTGCCGTACCAGATCACCACCATCATAGGGACGGTGGCCGGTGACGGCGCCGTTCACGCGCTCATCTCGGAGGTCGTGACGAATCTGCTCTGGTGCAACTCCCTCATCAACCCCTTTCTCTACGCGCTCGTCACGGTGCAGTTCAGGCGAAATTTCCTTCGCTTTCTCGGTCTGCAAAACGTCGTCTGCTGTTGTACGAAAAAGTCCAGTGAAGCTGCACGGACCACGCAGGGTAAGAATGCTCCCGAAGGAGCCTCGAATAGTGAAACACCATAACACCGGGTTCTAAGCAATATATCAAAGTGAATTAAACACTAACTTCAGCGGTTTCGTGGTCTGTAATAATAAAACGACGATTGCTCCGCGCGGGCGACAATTTGCTCCTAGGATGTTTCTGTACGTTATCACGGTTATTGTTCTAGTTCTAGGGTTGGGTTGAGGTTTAGGAGTTGGGGTATTATGTCATTCCGGTTAGTGTACATAGTATGGCTTAGTTTTAGAGTTTTTGTTACAGTTTAAAATATTTGCAGGTGTACAAAACATGTCTACCGGAACAATAATGTCATCAGGTCAAATGTCATGGAACCGTTTTCAAAACTGTAAATAGATTCCTGGATGGCGGTTTCCAAATGTAACAGAGTAATGATGATGAAAATAAATGATCGTAATGCCAAGAAATCCTTTCCCACCTTGAAAAGGGCATTATACCAAAGTTAGAATAGAAATGTATTTTAGCGAAGACAAGTGTTTTTTTTTAATTGGAAGTTGTTATTTTTTTTTACAAAAACATGGTATAACCGTGACGTAGCAGGAAGGGTGGTAGGCAAATGGGGGGGTGGGGGGGGGGGGGGGGGGGGGGGGGGCAATCGGTGATATGTGACCCGGCCTTTAATATTTCATCACGGTTTGACAGGTGATCATTCATTGTGATACTTTGTGACGCAGTTTCATCACATTGATGAGCATATTTATTCTGTGATGGGTGCTAAATAAGATGTAATGTCACTTTCATTAGAATGTTATATTAACGCATGTATTAATTCTGGTCATATTGATACCAGTGGTATAGCTGGAAATGGTAACATTATTTGAAGAAGCTATATATATAATACTTCCAAAAGGCGCTAAAATCCATCTTTCAAGTTTGGAGAAAATCAAGTTTTTTGTTGTCTAACTTTGTACACCATGCCTATTGGAATATGAAAGTGGAACTATCCATATATAGTTTGATTTTTAATTGTGTTACTTGTCCTTAAAATTTGGATTTCTTGATAGCTTATTACTGTACTTATATCGTTAACCTCATTTTTTTTTTATCGAAAGTGGATTTAGCGCATTTATGCAAATTCATTTGTGTTATCGAACCCGGAAGAATACCCAAAATTTACTGGAGCATATTATGAGGTATAAGAGTCCAGTTCATTGTATAAGTACTACGTTTTATATCTGCATTACAACTAACTAAAAACTTGTCTTGTATTATTTGTGATTTTAAATTGTTTATATAATATTTCTAAAGGACTATTTTTTATTAAACATAAATATTTTTTTGTTTCTTTAATATTATTAGTATTATGTGTGATTTCCTCAGTAATTATTATTCACCCCCTATGTTTTAACTGTGTATTTAGTTATTTAATATCTATAAGCTATGCTTATTTTATTTATCAACATAAATGGCTTAAAGGGGTAGTTTAGTTTTGGTAGAGAGGGCGCTGCTCATCACAATTTTTTTGTGAGGTAATGAAAAACTGAGTGTCGAATTTGAGAGAACATGCAATTTTAATGGCAGAATAAACTTTATTTGGTCAAAATCGACCCAGAAACGGCTGAAATATCAATAAATATATCTGATCTAATAATTATTTGGGGCCCAAATAATTAGATGGTTTTTTCAAAAAATTTAAAAAATGCTTGCACTTTTTCAAAAATGTTCAAAAGCGTTTTTGAAATAGTTGTTGATGATCTCTCTATAATCATTGTTTCAATAAAACATCACATGCATAATTTTGTATTAAAAAATGGTTGAAACCAATGCCTTCTTGTGTTTTAATGGCTCTTTTTTAATGATAACGGGCTTTTTACTTAGTTGTTTGTAATTTTGTATACCTTTCGAGCATGGTAGAGTTATAACTATTAGTTTATAATGTTACTGTCCAGGTTTGGTTACTAAAGTTCAGCCTTACCAAAACTGTACTACCCCTATAGATATTAAATAACTAAATACACAGTTAAAACATAGGGGTGAATAATAATTACTGAGGAAATCACACATATATTAAGGATCTAGTAACTTTGTTGCGATGTGTAAAAAGTGACGAGTGGTTGATCCAGTGTATATTGTTGTTATCTGATATGTCCACTGGGTCTTGTGTGAACATTTCAAGTTAAATGGATGTTATATGTCCGAGTAATGAGCACAAATGCCAAAGTGATATTCACTAACTCATTGCACTCACTTTATACACGGTTTTCGCGGTCCAGTGGATAATTTAACATCTGAACACTTCAATCGTAAATATCTTTTTAACGAAAGGGAAATTTTAAAAATCGAAACCTGTCCCATGCTTTAAATACGAATACAACAAGGTATGAGGGAACCGCTAGGAGTCCAATTGGATTTTGAGGATTTGGACAATGTTACTAATGTATAAGTCCCTTTAATATTTGAACAAACAATTGTAAATTTCTTCTCTTTTTTCTTTGTCTTTTTTGGTGCCATCTTGATTTATTGTGCAATCACTGTTCTATTTAATTTTATATCCGTTGTTATTATTTTGCTTTTAATAACTCCATAGTACTATTCTATAATTGTATATCCATTTGCTTACTGTCTTACTTAAGAACACAGTGGGTGATTTCAAGTATGGTGTTTAGGGCTGGTGTTAGTGTTTATCAAACTGGTGTTTGTGTGTAATAAGCACTAACACCGGCCTTAAACACCATACTTGAAATCACCCAATATGTCACTTCAATCATATATATCTTTATAACGAAATAGAACTTCGGAAACCCATGGTTTTCTCTGTTTATTGGTGATACGAATACAACGAGACAGTGGCGTAGCGACGGGGGGGGGGGGGGGGGGGACACGTGCCCGCCCTCCCCCCCCCCCCCCCCCCAATAATTTGGAAAAACGATAGAAAACATAAGGGGAATTCTTTTTTTAAAGCAAAGAAATACATGTGTGCCCCCCCCCCCCCCCCCCCCCCCCCCATCAGTCCGACCACGCTTCGCCACTGCAACGAGGTATTTGAGAACAGCTAGAGTTCAATGTAGTTTTGGTGGATTTTTGACAATTATTACTATATCCCTTTATTGGTGATTAGCACTTAAATCCTGAATAAACTGCATGTATATAGTTATCGATTTGACAAGCGCGGTTTAATTCAGAGTTACCACAATATTACATTACAACGTTTGTTCAAAATTTTAACAAACAAATAATCTTATATTATTCAATATCTTGACAAACACAATTTATAAAAGGTCATGTACAGCGACCATGTTGCGTTATTAAATTATTTGTACAAAGTATGACTCGTGTAAGATGGACCAGTGCTTGGATGAGTATGTCAATATTTGTATATTTAGAGCTTATGTTCAAAAAGGCGCTAAATTCACTTTCCATAACAAAAGTGAGTTAAAAGCTTTGTAGCTATCTATACATCTATATTTGAAGACAAATTACACAAGGAAAATCGAAATAAAGAACGTTCCATTTTCATATTCCAATAGGCATGTTTACAAATCTGGATAAAGAAACCCGCTTTACTCCAAAATTGAAAAAGTGGATTTAGCGCCTTTTGGAATTTAAGCTCTTCATTTGAGGAAAACATCTCAGATGGGGAAATCGGTCGTAAACGTATGATAAATTTGTGAGAAGAAATGTTTGTATTTGAATTTAGTCATTGATTATAGTAATATTTGAACATAAAATACACCGATCGCATATGAAGGAATATAGAAGAAATATCGCAATACGGAACACGAAATCAAACAAGCTCAGTTTTATTATACAAATGTTTTACTTTGATGAGTGTATGAAAAATATAAATCAAATCGTTATGGAGGTCTTGGAAAATCGATAACATCTTATCATAAAATAACGAACGCAAGGTGACGCATGTCATGGTTTATCTGCTATTCAACTGTATGTTGTGCAATATTTGATATATAAACTACAAACAAGGAATATTAGCACGTGCATCGTGTATTCACGTTTATTGTTATCTATTTGCATTTGTAATTGCTGCCATATTTACTGAGTACACGCCCTTTATCATGGATACGGCGCCTTCTTAGTTCTTTCCTCCAATCTTTGGTCATTCTATTTCATAAATTGTTAACTGCATTTTCCCCCGTAACCTCACGCTACTTCCGATCTAAATCATATTCAGTTTCTTCCGTTCGCATTAATTTGTGTTTCGTCTTTGCTAACGTGCGTACAGCATCTAGCATTCATTATAATGATAGTCGTTTTCCTTGTGTAAACGATTTCATTACAATGTCCATTCGACTTCGTCTAATGAAGATATGCTATGACCCATCATGATGAAGAATTGAGACATAATTGAAGTTAACCCTTTATGAAATTGAAAGACCATAATTGGAAATGGATGTGAAAACCCATATCACTGTCACGTGCACACTGAACAACTAAATTTGGAGTTAAACAATCGATCCCCTTTCCTCGATCACTGATGATTACGATGACGATGCTAATCAAGATGATAATGATGACTGCGAAGCTGCTGCTACTGATGATGATGATGATGATGATGACAATGATGATGGTGATGATGGTGATGATGAGGATGATGAGAAGGAGGATGATGTGTTTGTGATTATGATGATGATGGTGGTGATGGTAATTGTGATGAAGGTGATGATGATTAAGGCAATGGTGTTGGTGATGATGATGAAAGTATATGGTGTTGGTGATTATGATACTGATAATAATGATACTAATGATCATTATCACTGATGATAATGGTGGTGGTGATGATGAGGATGATGATGATGATGATGTTTGTTGCCCAGTAATTATATTACTTTTCTGAAAAATGGTATTTTCGAATGTCTCGGGTGGCTGCTGATTTACCATTTCCATTAGAGATGTAAAAATGGCACTGCTCTTTTAAAATGGAAAAGTCTTCATCTGATCAAGTGAAATCAAATTTCAAAGGTGTTGCGCCTTCTATAAAGTTGTCGCCTATAACACAAATGGGGTCAGGCAAATCTAATAAACAAGTCGGTTCAAAATGTCACAAAAGAGTACGAAATTAAAGGCTCTTTCGATTGTTTCCGATGAGTTTGCTGTATACAATAAAATACTATTTTCACTGCGGTCATTTCTCCCTACGACGTCTCAGGATCATCAATTTCCAAGAATAAGAGAGAGGTAGTGCAGAAATGAGTTGGTTATACGTTAAACCTGTAGCAAAGAAAGGTACATATTTCTGCCAAAAATGACTCCAAAAATGACTAGGTTCATGTGTATCTTTCTCTGATTCATTTCTTGGTAACCGAAAGGGGTGGTGGGGGGGGGGGGGGGGGGGTGGTGGTAGCGAGAATGTCCACATAGGCAAGACCCATGGGTGTTATCCCCAGTAAGGGCGTGCTACCCCCCCCCCCCCCCCCCCACTCCTCCCTCCACAATCGGTTAACCAACTGACGACACCCCCTAGCTTCTCTCAACCAAGGCCTGTATACTACGAATTACCCCCCCCCCCCCCCCCCCCCATACAATTAACTACTATACTCAACAAGTTTTAGTTTCAATTTAATTAATTTAACTCTCCTGGTGAAATTAAATTATAAATAAACATTTGAATAGGTCATGAACAATTGATGCAGCCTTCGAAAAATATTTATGAATAATTCATTTTATTTTTTTTTTATTAATAATTTTCTATAATGAAGACCTTTTCTGGATCATCTCAAAATTCCATCAGTTCAAATTAATTTCGTATTATCTTCTATGAAATCAATAATTTGTAAACATCCAGCAAACCAACAACTAAATAGACATAGGCTTTACAATCGATCGATCACTCGGGGGGGGGGGGGGGGGGGGGGGGGGGTAGCCTTTAGTCAAGGCTCTATATGGCTTGGAGATTCTCTATGCGATCGCGACCAAGCTAGCTGTGAGAGAGCAAGGGGTCAGCAAGCGGGACGAACTGGCACGCTTCGCGCTCGCGTAATTGTGCATATAGCGTGAGAGTCTTGACGAAAGACTAGGGGGGGGGGGCTTCCGTCAATAGTACATAATTTGGGTTAATTTTCTAAAAATGAAGAGCTTTCTTCCAAAAGGCGCTAAATATATCCACTTTTTCAACTTTCAAGGAAAACAGGTTTCTTTGCCCAACTTTGTACACGTGCCTATGGGAATATGAAAATTGAACTTTCTATATTTTGCTTTTGAGTGAGTAATTTGTCGTAAAATGTGGATTCCTAGATAGCTACGTAGCTTATAAAGGTAGATATATCGTTAACTCAATTTGTATGGAAAGTGGAGTTAGCGCCTTTCGGAACTGAGCTCTTCAAATGTAGAATAATAAATAGGCCACTGGGGTAAGCTAGTAATCGAGTCGTAGGGACAGTTGAAAAAGCTTTTTTGTATGTGATGGTTGACAGAAAAGCAGGGCATATTTTGAATAATGGAACCGCCTGGCTAGATTCGTAAAGGTGAATAGTTTGCACTTTTGTGAAATTTTAATTGAATAATTTAAATGGCAGTTCACATTTTGTTGAAACAACGTCAAACCTTTGCTTTCCATAAGAGATGTATACCAGGGAGGGGGATCTAGTGATTTTGTTGACATGTTCAACCTAGAAATGTTATCAGAATAATGTTACGTTAAGATTGTATATACATGCTAGCTTTATGATAAAGTGCCATTTTGAAGCATAATATGACACAAGGTTTGCTTAAAATCGTTTTCCTTTGCTTAATGATGTATTATTTAATTTTAAAATAGTTTCCCATTGTTAGAAAACAGGCGCATTGTCTATATAAACGGCTCTGTGCGCATTATCAAATCAGATATTGTATCGGATATCGTATACGAAGCATGCAATGAAACTATAATTGTTGTCATCAATGCTTTTCCTTAGCCCAATTATTTTTTCTTTAATGGGAAAATTGGTTTCCTTTTATTACAAAGAGACGCATTATAAAATCATTGTGTATTGTAGATGAAACATGGAATTAAATCATTTTTACCATCGACTAATTTCATTTGCATCATCTTGCATTCAATGAGCAAAATCGTTTCCGATCATGTCGTTTGGAAAAGGCGATTAATTATAAAATTGATATAACCTCCAGCACCTTCTATCTGTAAACGATATATGAATCAACTGGGCCCCGGTTTCAGAAAGAGATACAATCGATTATAAAATATTATAAGTTACAATTATTAATTGTAAGTCAGAACATTTGTACATTTCAACCTATCAGATTTACGCATTTAGTCACATGATCTGACTTACAATCATTATAATTGCAACTTTACAATCGATTGTAAGTCTTTCTGCAACGGGGCCTATCATTCGCCGTCTAACGTTGCTAGATCTGACTGTGGACATGGGCGTAATACGGGCACCGTTTTTTAGGGGGTTGAGGTATTTTGCCCTAATAATAAACCTTCCCGTTTTTCACTTGACAAGCAACATAAACAACAACAAAAAGGGTTTCTGCAACTTTGATGCCCGTAAATGATATGTTTTGAATGGTTTCGTCCGAAAGTAACACGATTATGCCGAAGATGAGCCTGGTTTAATTGCCCGAATTATGACGTTATATCGCCCTAAAATTACATGATTTTTCCCGAATTTCACATGAGTTTACTCGAAGATGACAATCAAACATGGTTTGCCCGAATATGATAAAATGCTTTTTTGCCCGAATATGACATACGGTAGTTTTGCCCGAAGATGATATGGTTTAGCCCGAAAATGACATGTTTGTCCGAATTTGAGGTGTTTTTGCCGGAATATGGAGGTTTTTTTTAAACTCTCGGGAGGTTGTAGCTCCCAGTCTCCTACGCCTTGTATGAATCAACAAGCGTATAGTATATCTTACGTCGTCAAATTTGTCTAGATGTCATGTGCGTCACTCCAAATGGTCTTTATGTACTCAATATTCCAATTCGCTAATTAGGCCAAATAAAAAAAAAAACATGTTTAGCGTCCCCGCCCGCTTCCTTTTTGGAGGCCGCCTGCTTTTTCTTTTTTTCTTTTTTTTGGTGAAAAATCCGAAAAAAATGTTTTTTTTTTTTTTTTTTTTTTTTTTTTTTTGGAAAAAATGATTTTGAAAAAGATCGTACTTTTAATATAGACTCATTCGTTATTTTGGATAAATGGGTCAGTCGGCCATTTTGAAAAAAGTCGGCCATTTTGAAAAAAAGTCGGCCATTTTGAAAAAAGTCGGCCATTTTGAAAAAAAAAAAAAAAAAAAAAAAAGGGCCTCCTCCTTCCTTTTTTCAAAAGAGCAGGACGCTAAACATGTTTTTTTTTTTATTTGGCCTTAGATCTTAGTAAGTATGTACCATAATTACCATTCCTAATATTAGTACGGCCTTGAAATGTTGTTATGATACATGTGAGCGTGGCATGGGTGCGGGGGAAGCACGATGGGCACGTTATCATCCCCAAATAATTCGACCCCCCCCCCCCCCCTCCAAAAAAAAAGAAAAAATTGAGAATTGTGTGTACAAATTAATAAAGAAATACATAAGGTGCACCCCCCCCCCCCTAATCAATCCCGTGCCCCCTCCCCCGATCAGTCCCAACATACTACGCCGCTCACATGACTGTGTTCAACACATAGCTGGCGAAACGTGTGGGAATTCGCATGGAGTATATATATATATTTATATATACAAGCGAAAAGTGAACTATATATAATTATGTCTTTCTTTAATTTCAATTTGTATTATTCTGTTTATATTTCCTCAATTTGCCAGTCGAATGTGTGCCGGGGCATGTAGGCTACTCTCAAAGGTCTTTATATCAACGGCAATGAAAATGGCACGCTGCAACTATAAGTGCCTTTCTTTTGTGTCAATGTTAATGCAAAAAGACAGTATTGGGAATTATATTCCACATACTAAGAATCTTGCTCTACGATTGGTCAAAAGTTAATCACGTGATGAAATATAGTTTCGCCCATTCGTTACACTCTGTAGATATCTTGGGTGAAAGTGCGTTGCACTCACTAGATAAAAAGTACTATCTACACTCCGCGGTTGCATTGAATTGAATACCAATAAGTGGCGCGATAACTCTATGCGCGCGGTTGCATTGAATTGCTGTGGAGAGTGTGTATTCAAATTCCGCACTATTCAGCAGACCATAGAAGTATGACTCCAACACTGCCGTTGTATTGTAGGTAGGTACCCGGGTACGGTAGGTCTGCTTCATTTAATACGGGATTTGAATAGCCACACCACTGCACGGTCAATTCAATGCAACCGCGGATGTGTGTGTTGCGCGAATTACAAATGCATGTAATGCGTACTTTGCACTGTATTATGTATCGTAACGCGTACACCGCTTGCCATGACTCTGATCTGACGTTTAGACTTTAGAACGTTGACTTATGAACTGTTTTAGTGTTTCATCATCATTGATTACAATTTTCTTGGAGTCTGACTTGGAGTTGGAGTTCACTTTCATTTGATATAGACCCAAGTGCTAGCCTATAGCCTTAGGCTATGGAATTGTCATGGAGTTAAACAATTGGAATAGCCATTGTTGGTAAGTAGATCAAAGTCTAGTACCGGTAACTGTAGTGTTAGTGTTAGAACTAGGCCTAGACATTATAAGCAGTTTAAGTTGTCTTTCTCGTAGACCTAGCTACCAGTGAAATGTTTTCAATGTAGAATATAAAGCAAATAATCACCTTTTGGTTTCAGGCAATGGCACAATCTATCACTTCCTCGGCAATCTGAATGTATACGCTATCTTTCCTCAGCTTCGCTTCGGAAAGATAGCTACATCCAGATTGCCTCGGAAGTGATAGATTGTGCCATTGCCTTCACCAACGGTAATTATTTGCTTAATATCCAACACACACAATCAAAATGAAAAATATGCTTTTAATAATTACCAACCATGTGAAAGAATATATGATTTAGATTTGGAAAAATAAAAATACTTGGAAATTGACTATTTGAGCATGAAAAGGTTCAAACTACAGCGATCTGTGCACAGATGTCATGCGAAAGCTATGAGAGCGAACGTGCGCGGCATATCGGGCTTGTCGACCCGATCTCCAGCCCAGCGGTTCGAGCGGCGCGAACGGGCGGCGAATTTAGGCCAAAACTCACTGGCATGCTGACGACGTCACGTTTAATTTCCACCGATATTTACCACACATGCCTTTTTTAATACTAATTTTTAAATATTGATTAATTAGTTTGGCCAATATAGATGTTTTGGTAATTTTCCCATTACTGTTATTATTTTGGCTTTACCAATTAAGTCTTATTGTCACATATCACCGGATGGCGTTAACGGCCGCGCCCGCCGCGAGCAACATTTTCGATCCGTTTGTTGCCGTTCGTACGCGTTTCTTGCCCGTTTCTTGTTCGGCGAAAGCGTTCCTTGTCGATGTCAGGCGATGTCCGTTGTTTTATCCGGCGGAAGTTGTGTGCATGTAGCAATTGAGAAAACTTTCACCACCAGATCATTTGATTTCGCAAATTGTATATCTGTCGGTATTCCGTTTACGCCATCCGGTGATATGTGACAATACACTATGGCATGTGTACTTTTATTCAGAGGGGTAATTCTATGTGCAGTGGGGCATGAGGGCACGTGCCCCCAATATTATTAAAGGGACTTAGTACCATTGTCCAAATCCTAGAAATACAATTTTAATTCGAGCGGTTCCCTCATACCTTGTTGTATTCGTATTAACAATAAAATCATGGGACAGGTTTCGGTTTTTCAAATTTCCCTTTCGTTACAAAGATAATTATGTACGATCGAAGTATTCAGATAAGAAAAAACTCTCCCGGAGTTTTGAAACCGTGTACAAAGTGAGTGCAGTGAGTTAGTGAATATCACTTTGCATTTACACTCATTACTTGGCCATGCAATGTCCATTTGACTTGAAATTTTCACACAATACTCTGTGGACATATGAGATAACAACAATATACATTGCATTAACCATTCATCACCATTTGCACATTGTCAACAAAGTTACTAGATCCCTTTAATTCAAACAATAAGAGCATATGAATTTACAGTTTTGGTCAAACTTAATTTCAGTAACCAAAACCTGCACCATAACATTACAAACTAATAGTTATAACTCCAACATGCTCGAAAGGTATACACAATTACAAACGACTATAAGTAAAAAGTCTGTTATCATTCAAAAAGCTTCAAGAGCTGTTAAAACGCAAGAGGGCGCTCTCTAAAATGCATTGGTTTTAACCATTTTTCATACAAAATTATACATGTGATGTTTTGTTGAAATAATGATTTAATGTAGAGATCATCAACAACTATTTTAAACCTCTTTCGAAATATTTTTACTATAAAGGGTAAGCATTTTTTTTTTTTTTTTCGTAAATCATCGAATAAACCTGGGGCCCCAAGTTTATTCCGATCGGATATATATTTATTGATATTTCAGCTGTTTCTGAACAGATTTTGATGAAATAAAGTTTATTCTGTCATTAAAATGGTATGCTCTTTCAAATTTGACACTCAGTTTTTCATTACCTCATATCTCATGAAGCGCCCTCTATACCAAAACTGAACTACGTACATAGAGTTTGCCCTCCAGACCTCCCCCTTAGTCCAACCACGCTACGCCGCTTAGACTAGATGTAGACTTTCGTGAGCTTATCTCCGCCACCCCGAACCCGCCAATGTGAGAGCTCTGTATACAGCATTGATCTGTACTCTCGAGTGATCTGTGTCCGGCAGATCCAACGGGCATACAGTTCACACTTAACGCGATGTATGGGGGAAAGGTGTATGCACGCGCGTACAGTTCACAGAGTATAGAACCTAGACTATACGCCGCTGTGAAAGTGGGCTTGCTTAAATACTTAAAGGGACTTAGTAACATTGTCCATATCCTCAAAATAAAATTTTAATTCTAGCGGTTCCATCATACCTTGTTGTATTCGTATTAACAATAAAATCATGGGACCGGTTTCGGCTTTTCAAATTTCCCTTTCGTTACAAAGATATGTACGATTGAAGTATTCAGATAAGAAAAACTCAGGTGGAGTTTGTCTTACCGTGTACAAAGTGAGTGCAGTGAGTTACTGAATATCACTTTGCATTTTCGCTCATTACTTGGCCATGCAATGTCCATTTGACTTGAAATTTTCACACAATACCCTGCGGACATATGAGATAAAAATTCATTTCATCAACCCTTCATCACTTTTTGCACATGTCAACAAAGTTACTAGATCCCTTTAAGAACAGGTGGAGAAACGCTGTTTCATTTTTATTTTGTTTTATTACATATTATTTTTTATTATTTTTTATTTTAATGTATTCTATTTAGTTGTTATTGTTACTTTTACTTTTTCCTTCCCAAATGCTCTTATTTTATTTAATGACTGTTAATGACTGTTGAATTTACCTTGCCATACGTATGTCAGTTACTTACTTGTTTCTTCTTCTTATTCTTCTGGATACTGTCCTCTTCTGGATACTGTCCAACGCCCCAATGCAGGAGCCAACCGGACAGGGTGTTGCGCAGATGTTGTTTGCGCGGAAGAGAATATTACCAAAGACTATATAGAATTACACAGTAATTGATATTACTGTTTGCTTTGCTCAGGGTTGGTGGGTTGAATTGCTTGCTTGAACTTGTCCTTGTCTTGTATTGTTGCTACTTCTGACGGCAGTGAGTTCCACTCAGGTATGGTCCGGGGTATGAAGGAGTATTAGCGGGTATGAAGCTGTTTGTCGCTGTAAGTGCGTCTCTTTTGTTTTGTTTTCTGAAGGACGCCGATTCAGGGCTGTCTCACAATCCATTAGAATACGGTTAATTAAATATATATTATAATCCACGAAGGACCTAATTGCGAAATGCGATACATATTATACATGATTAAGTTATGAGAATTGTGCTAATTGGTCTAACCTTGTACCACGAACCTACATGCGGATTACGATGAACATTGAAAGCGCAATATTTAATTTCTTATCGTGAACATTGTCATTACCGTTTTGATCAATATTATAGCTAGCTAGCTCTATTTTACTTATTATTGCACTTTACTTTTTTTGTTGACTCAATATTTATTGAAAGTATATTTAGCGCCGTCTATAGAGTGGTGAAGTGTGATGTCATCTATGACGTCATAAACATCTATTTTTCGAATTTTCAAATTTGAACTTCATTTTCCAAAATAGCATCATAAATAATGTCCAAATACCGAAAATCAATTAAATATGTTAGGTATTGGCTGAGATATGCCCATCCAAATGAATTTTACTTCAATGGGCAATCAGTGTTATAGTGCTCTGGTTCATAAAATTATGAACCAGAGCACTATAACACTGATTGCCTATTGACAACAAATTCATTTGGATGGGTATATCTCAGCCAATACTTAACATATTCAATTGATTTTCGGTATTAGGGCATTATTTTTTATACTCTTTCGGAAAATGAAGTTTAAATTTGAAAATTCTAAAAAAAAGATATTCATGACGTCATGGCTTCTGTACTCGAATAAAAGGGATAGTACTCTTTTGGTTTCTAGAGCGCGCTTCAAAGAGTGATTTATATGTGGGGTGGTGCAAATTAAGTATAACATTATTTTGAAAGGGCACACGATGTCAGAGAAAATATGAACTTTGTTTGATCAACGTCGATAATCCATTACAAATCCATAAATATCAAATCGGCCAATGTTGGGCGCCAAGATTTATTCGATAAAAAAAAAAAATATTTCAAGAGATTAGTACACATTCTCGTAAATATACCAAAGTGGTTTTTTAATTGTTTTTGATCATCGCATATATATTATTGAATAATTATTTGTACCAAACATCCCCTTGATGATTGTTTTAAGAGAAATGGTTGAAACTTTCGAAGGCGCCCTCTTGTGTTAACGATTGCTTTTTGAATTAATACAGCCTTCTTACTTTGTATTTTATTTATTTTCCAAACTCATGGGCGGAACACCCTATCAGCCACAGGCTGGTTTTCTTAGGGGTCCTTACAATAAAAAATACATAACATAATTCAATTATTTTACATTGCAATAATACATCTAAATACAGTCCCTACGCTATCTACATTGAAAATTTCAACAACAAAAAAGAAAGGCAAATGGAGGAGAGCCTCCCCTCCCCCCCCCCCCCCCCCCCCACACACACACACACAAAAACAACAGCGGCCATATCATATTAATACAACAATTATAAAAGCGCTTAATATATATAATTAATATATTCAAACATTTTTTTAAAGAGAGTTAATGAAGTCTGAGAGGATAAACAATTTACTAGAGAATTCCATAATTGGGCACGCTGAAAAATAAAACGTCTCTTGCCATAATTAGTTTTATGCCGAATTAATTCTTATTGGGCTTCACCGGATCGTGTTTGATAATGCGATTCACGCCTAATAAAAAGTTCATTCAAATACGGTGGCCCCATTTTGTTTACAGAATAGACTTAGCCATTTATAGGGTTAGTTTCTATCATCTATGAATTGTTACTTTTCTTTAATATTAACGTACAGGTTTTAAAATTTAGTATACAAGAACCAGATAAGTGGATAATAAAAAAAAAAACACATCTAAACACTTCACTATTAAATATCTTTTAAACGAAAGGTCAATTCGAAAAAAAAAACTTTTACATGCTTCTGTTTGTAAAAATAATGCAACAAGGTAGGATAAAAACGACTAGAGTTCCAAGTAGGATGTGTGGATTTGGACAATGGTACTAGATCCCGTTCGCTGACCCCGTGCCCTATATAGCTCTGTCACAGCTAGCATGCTTGCTAGATTGCATAGAGAATCTCCAAGCCATATACAGAGCCTTGACTAAAGGCTTACTGTTATACCAGGGATATGGGAGTTAAACTCCTACTTCCATGGTTATACAATTACGGTTTGGTTCCAAAAATTCGTATGCCCCCATATTCATTCTGCAGACAGACCATGTTACTCCATTGATTGGTGTTACATGTATATAACGTGTTATTTCACTTTATCGATTAGTATGTTTTACCATGAACGGTGTTTCATTAGTTTCGATGCATGTCTACGATCCATGACCTTGACTATCCACTGATATAATAACATGAATATGGCGCTGCAAACAGGCTTCTCTAAGAAGATTATAATGACGTAGCTCAACCAGACAGCAGGCGAAGCCCAATAGGCGGCGCCCAAAATGAAATACTTTCCAGAAATTTTAAAATAACACTCGGATCTCATAATGAATGTATGCATTTCCTCTAGATCGAATGTATGCTTGATAACTGTTGCATTTCATCCGTCGATATAAACATATATATCGATACTTTTATCTAATTATCGAGCACGGATACAGCGAAAATTGTGCTTGAAATCGGGCACTGAAACAGGCGGCGGTTATTACTTCGGAAGTGGAAACTTGAAATTAAGTTAAGTTTAACTTAGCCTGAAAATACTGTATTTTCAACTGATAGAAAACATTATCTCACATGGAATTCTGGTATAGGTTTTCCCGTCCATTTTAACACTTGTTTCATTCAATTTTTATAAATGTGTACTTCAATTTCGTTCCAAGAAACCGAGAATGTGCCAATGCCAACTTCAATGTCGTTTATTGTCGACCAATTTCACAAAATGTCCATTCAATTTAGTCATTTGTCACACATTATCGTCCAGTACAATTCAAATTCATCAGTCACAGATGTGTTCAGCAACTGTGACCGACAAATTTGGATTGTAATCGACGAAAATGCGCGACGAACAACTATATTGAATGGACTTTTTGTGAAATGCTCGACAATAGACGAAATTGAAGTTGGCACATTCTCGGCTTCTCGGGACAAAATTGAAATACAAATGTATACAAATTGAATGAAAAAAGTGTTAAAATGGACGGGAAAACCTATATACCAAGGAGTTTCAAACACATGTAGATCCATCGCCCAGTTAATTTATTCAAACACCAGTCAGTGCATGAACAAAAAGAGTGTGAAATAAATCATGTAAAGGGCCATTCTTGGTCACGTGTGTGACCCAAAACATGACAAATTTTGAAATGGGATGCTTATATTTCAGTAAGTATGAGACTATAATGATTTTTACTTCATATGTGACTTGAATATGTTGTAGTCTTTCAAACTTAACACAAAAGATTTTATAAGGATTACGTAACTCAATGTCAGAGGTCAAATGGCATGGGTCACGTGTGTGACTTCGCACGGAGCGCTTTTTTCATAACTAAATTTCATTTGGAAAATTCTTTAAAATATGAATAGCTATAATGTTCATCTTATTACCAGAGAAGTACTATACATTTGTAAGTACAAGAGTAGCAATGAATGAGAATTATATCAAACCGTTGTTTTTTATAGTACTTAATTATGTGGCAACGTCTGGTCACGTGTGTGACATTTTGGGGTGGTCACGTGTGTGACATGTACAATATGAATGGAAAAATGGGAATTTTATAATATCGGGTTTAGAAAAGAATGAAAGGTTGAATTTTTACAAAGTTGGTATCAACCTGTACAGGAAAGTGAGAAGAATGAGCTTGCTAATTATCCTTTTGATATCTTGATTATTTTCTGAATTATGATTACTAGAAAAATATTGAAATATGTAAATTTATGCAAATGAGTAAAAAAGTTTCATTTTAAACTTCAAATCATGTATTTCATGAAACTTTACACATGGATCATTCCAAA
>JBAMJV010013793.1:0-28349 GCA_037951105.1 Echinarachnius parma | reverse complement strand
CTCCCCCCTTTTCTGGACTTGCCCCCTCGATCACCCCATTGGAGAAAATAACGCAAGATATAAAACCATAATTCTAATATCGAGACTGGTATTCTACATCAAGGAATTCTCCCACTCCCTTCTTTGACCTCCATTTCCCCCGTACGAGCTTCACTACACATTTAATAACCCATTTATTCTAATATCAATTGTGTAGGCTATATTTCTTCTACTATATACGATCTAAACGATATTTCACTTGGCATTTTACAGAACATCAGTTCACTTTATGCTGCATTACACATGTGTGTAAGAGCCTTAAACTGAATTGTTCTATTCGATATTATTGATGATTAATTACCTAAGGAATATTATAATGAATTGTCTTCGGTACATATAATTGTTTTCATAGTCATGGTATATAGGTCACTAATAGAACCCGAATAACAATGCGTAAACAATATATTGTATAGGGTGATAGTTTTATAAGTTGTGGACATTCACCGAAAATGCATATTTCAGTTTGTAGTGGCATATAGCGACAAATGGACAAGGGGTGGGGGAAAGGATGCGAAACGGGGGGGGGGGGGGGGGGGGGGGGGAGGTGTGGAGTTATGTTAATGGGATATATACAAAATGGATTGTGCCATATACAGTACTGTCAGTACATAGGTAGTTTCCTTGAGTTCTGTCCGATTATGGCTGCACCTTCAGCTATCAAACTTGAAATAACTGCTAATCAACATAAGCTATCATCACCTTTTGTGTGACATCTTACATTATGATTATTGCCACGTTTTGAGCCTCAAGTTTCGCAGCAAACATCCCTTTCTCACAGACAACGATATGACAATGTCTCTCCTTTCCCCTCTCTCTATTTTGTACGTGCAGGTTTCTGCAACGAGATCTGCTACGGAGACCTGGGGTGTTTCGACACCACTCTCACCTGCCACCGCGACTTCTTTCCGCCCCTCTCCCCGGAAGAGATCAACACCTATTACGTCATCTACAACCGGAAGACGGAGGGGAATCCCCTGTACGTGACGCGCAGCAACGCGACGCGCGAGAATCTGGTGGGCGCGCTCGGAGACAGGCGCATCACTTTTATCGTGCACGGATGGGGCGAGGGCATCTGGAAGGAGTGGGTCGGAGACCTGCGCGATGCTTTGCTCGAAAAGGTAAGGGATCGACAGTTTCATTTCATTGTTGTATTTTAATAATTTTTGTGGATCCATAGTTGGTGCAATTGGAGAGAATCGCATCGAGTGGATAAATGGGGTGAAGGTATCCGTGAAGGCATCGTGAAACTATGGCGTATATATATATACAGGGTGGCCCAGAAATAACGGAACGGGGCACTTCCCAAAATAAAGCAACAAACTGAACATGTCCATCGGATAGGATGTCCTTTCCAATGAACAACGATACCAAGAAAAGTCATTTTGGACGTGTAGTTTTTGTTTAGGGCGCTTTGAGTGAGACCATGTCAGGATCCTATTTTTGTCAATTTTTACCAAGTCAGTGTCTGATATTTGAGACTTACTGCCCGCCATAATTATGTCCATTCTCTCGGCACCGCTCGGCACACAGCTGAATGCACACTAACAATGGCGCGCGGAATACTCTTGCGTTCAGTGGTATGTAGGGCAATAAGTCTCATTTATCAGGCACTGACTTGGTAAAAAATGACAAAAATAGGGACCTGACATGGTCTCACTCAAAGCGCCCTAAAACAAAAACTACACGTCCAAAATTACTCTTCTTGGTTTCGTTGTTCATTGGAAAGGACACCCTATCCGATGGACATGTTCATTTTGTTACTTTATTTTGGGAAGTGCCCCGTTCCGTTATTTCTGGGCCACCCTGTATAGGCTTAGACATATGCGGGATGCTTTGCTCGATTTGTAGTCGGTTTGTTGATTAATAATCGATTGGTGGATGGATGGATGGATGGATGGATGGATGGATGAAATGGATGGATGGATGGATGGATGGATGGATGGATGGATGGATGGATGGATGGATGGATGGATGGATGGATGGATGGATGGATGGATGGATGGATGGATGGATGGATGGATGGATGTATTTGGACGAATAAATGTATCTATCAATAGAAGAATTGTAAGAAGACAAGACAAACACTTTTATTTTGATAACGGGAATTTCAATGCCATTTAAAAAAAAGACACTGAATTAATGATATCGTATAGCATGAAATATAAATGATTATTTTCCTCTGAAATCAATGGGCATGTTTTAAAATGGAAATCTTCTTTTTCTTTTTTTCTTCAGGAGGACATCAACGTGGTCCTGGTGGACTGGTCCGACGGGGCCGACTCCCTGAACTACCTCAAGGCCGTGCAGAACATCCGCGTCGTCGGGCGAGAGATGGGGATGTTCCTCCAAAACGTTCACGAATACACGGGTCACCCCTACGACAAATTCCACCTGATCGGGCACAGTCTGGGAGCCCACGCCGCTGGCTTCGCGGGCCAGATGCAGCCGGGTCTCGGTAGAATCTCAGGTAAAAAGAGTGAACACAATCCACATGGGGGTTGGGGTGATTGAGCCCCCAATAATGCAACAAAGTAAATAACCCACAAAGTCCCCTAAAAGACCCCCCCCCCCCCCCCAAAAAAAAAAAAAAAAAAAAAAAATTCATTTAGAGAGCCCCCGTAATTTGAATAAAGTCCTTTTTAAAACAATGGATGAAGATTATAGAGTGTGATTTAATGTAGGTATAGCTCGAAAGTTAGCCCCCTCCCTGGGTTTTGTTTATTGTTTCCCTGCCTCTAAATAATTATGTAACAATCATTGAAATCTGACACAAACTTATAAAACTGTATAATTATAGCTTCCGATATAGCATGAGCATTAAAACAGGTTACTGACACATATACTGTAATCATGAAAGCATGAAAGTAAGAGCACCAGGGCCCCGTTTCATACAACTTCTGCCACAGCTGCTGTAAGTGTCCAATTATTGTAACTACCATGGCAACAGCTGCTATGCTCAATGCTGATTGGTTGTTGACCTATTAATTACAATAATTGGACACTTACAACAATTGCAAGAGTTTTATGAAATGGGCACCAGACTTGCAATCTATAGTTTTCGGGCTCAATTCCAGGTGAAGCCAAATTTCCGTTGCTCTTTTTCTTTTTCGTTTTCATTTTCATTTTCATTTATTCTAAAAAATATGATAATCAAACATATATAACAAATGTTTTATTTTTGTATCACTTTAGCACTGGATGCCGCTGGACCTAGCTTCGAAGGAACAGACTCCGACTGCCGACTGGATAAAACAGACGCCCTCTATGTTGATGCCATTCACACCGACTCAGGAGCGCTCAGCGGGGGAGGGGTCGGCATCTCACAAAAGGTATAATAATTATATTTTTATCGCCATCAAAATGAAATCAGAATGAAAGAAAATACATAATTAAAATAATTAAGACATAAATGCCGGACATGCAAGCTTATAACATTATCATATTTATAAGTTTGGGGATTCAGAGAGGTCGTTAATTATTTGCTAAATATTTACTCCTTCACATTTTTGCTAAATATTTACTCCTTCACATTTTTGTCAGATTTCAACGAAAAGGTATAGAAAGGTTTTCATCATAAACATGAATGGACACTACTCTATCAGTGGACGTGTATTATATATTTCAGTTATATTGCAGGTATATGTATAGTTAAACCTGACCACCTATACGGGAAATAAGATAAGTGGCAACTGAAGACAGGTGACCCTTATCATAGGTTCCACGTGCGCTGTTTTCTCTTCAGGGGAACACTTCTGCTGGCCACTATGATTATATAGGCATGTTGGGGGCAGGTTGGCTGATGACTCTACAGGTGGCCACTAAGACACGTTTGACTGTAATTACATCACATTTTAAGAGCATTCATATTCAACAACTAATAACATTTTGTCTTCCTCTTCCTACAATCATAGGTTGGTCACAGCGACTTCTACCCGAATGGCGGCTACGCCCAACCCGGCTGTCGCTGGTGGATGGTCGGGTGCAGCCACGCCCGCTCCCACCTCTACTTCATCGAGTCCGTGCGCCTCCCGCAGTGCCGATTCGCCGCAATCCCTTGCGACAACGAGGAGGACTTCGTAGCCGGTCGCTGCCAGTCGTGCGGGGAGAAAGGTTGCAAACTGATGGGGTACTTCACCGATGACCACGCGAACGGGACTTACTACCTGAGCACGCGCGGTCACTCGCCGTACTGCACCAAGATGAAGTTCTACTGGCGCAAATTCTACCTGCTGCGTGAAAAGATGCAGCAGCGCACGATCGAGGCGGCGAAAGACACCGCTGGAACGGCCATCGAAGCGGTCGAAACGGCTGTGGGCGCGGTTGGAACGGCAACCAAAATGGTTGAGCCGTCGTTGGGCGCGGTTGAAACGGCATTGAGCGCTCTCGAAACGAGACAAGATGCAGGAGAAACGACAAAGAACGCCGTTGAAACGCTTATGAGCGCAGACAAAATGACTGAGATCGAGGAAGTATTTGGAAATGCGGAGATGGAGGCAAACGCGGAAGAGATGAACATGGATTTAGTTGTTACCGCGAAAAACGCGATCGTTTCAGAAAAGGACGCGGCGCGGTTACGGAAAGAGAAGAAGAAGAAGGCGCGAAGTCAAAGAGACAGAACGCGGCCGAAGAAGCAGAGAGACAGAACCAGAACGGAGAGACGCCGAAATAAACAGGCGTGAATTACATCTTAAATCTAAAGGACAATTGAATTGCATATAATTATATCATCTGATACAAGTTTTATTTAAAGTATTCAAAATATCAGACTTGGATACTCGGAACACTATCAATTATGGAGCCTATAGGCTATTATGATTGTATTCTGATTCAAGATTCAAAATGTATTATAAATGTCACATTTGGAACACTATAGAACCTATAGATGGGTGTGTCACAATTGTAACTGGATCATAACAAATATATTACTTGTCAAAACTGTATAGATATAACGCTGCATACTTTTGGATCTTCTGAGTAATAATTATCCAGTATTTTCTCTGAGATGACTTGTCAAGCATAGTGATTTTCCTTTTATGTTCTTTTTGTTGTTGTTTTCTCAGGTTTTGTTGTTGGATCTAAGTTCTACACATAACAAATGATACATCAAAATATTTTACATCGTTTTTTTTTTTTTTTAAAGGCTGAATTTTGTATTATATATGAATAAAAGGCTATATTTTGTATAATGTGTTATGATTGTATAATGTTTGTTTGAATTATATAACGAACAAAAAAGGTTGTTTTTGTTCCATATTTCTGAGTAATACTTCTAAAGAAAGGTACTTAATAACATTGTTGGAGGTAAATTGCAAAACTATTAAGTTTGGAGGTGACACATAAATCAATGTAGTAGTAACTGTAGATGTGTATAATAATGTCTAATGGCCTGTAATACAAATTTTGGGTAAAAAATTATTAAGTTTTAAAAATATACTGCATATGACTTTGATTTCTGAACCCGTGTTCTTTTGGTATTCAATATTTTCATTTCCACTTGCATTTTAGCCTAACTAATTTGGTTTGCCATGATATTTTGATCAGATAGACGTAGCATGATTAGGCTGATGGGGGGGGGGGGGGGGGGGGGAGAGAGGGTGCACGCCTTATATATTTCTTTATGTTTAAATAAACATAATTTCCGCTTAAGTTTGTTATTGTTTTGGGAAAATTATTGGTGGGGGGCATTTGCCCCCCCCCCCAAATCGTATGCCCCGCCCCGCCCCCCCCCCCCCCCCCCCCTCCTAGCTACGCCAAACTAATGATGTTGCACATGAAAGTTACCAAGTTTGAGTAATCCCCCTGAGAGCTTCTGATAATGTGTTCATTAATCTTGACCCTCTCTATTGTTAGTATCCTTCTTATATATATAAAGTTCATACAGTCAAACCTGTGTATAGTGACTACCAAAGGGAAACAAGAAAAGTGGCCCTTGTAGACAGGTGACCTCAGCTCTATAGACAAGTTTGAAAACATTGTTTTCCTTTGCAGGGGAACATGTTCGATTGGACATTATAGGCAGGTTGGCTGATATAGACAGGTGGCCACTAAGACAGGTTTGACTGTATATTGTAATGTTTAACTAGACTTGAACAATATTATATACAGTATACCTTATTCTCTGATGTTTTTCTATTCCATTAAAAAGGAAGATCTTTTAAAGATGTATTACAATGTTTTCTAATTGGCATTTTTACACCAATGAAAAGGTATTTGTGTTCTATTTTTGAAGATAATATTGTGATGTAAATATAATTTATATGTATTTTGTATGAATACATGATATGCAATTATGCATGATATGCTGTTATCTTCTCCATGCGCTTGAATGATAGCACATTAATTACAAAGAAAATATACTAATATGTGTAATTGATGTGCCTTGAAAAAATAAATATTGGCAAACTCCTAAAATAATGTAATTTGATTGTTACATTTTGTTCTAATCCACCAATATTTAATCACACCTGTGATACAAATAATATTTTTATTATTAATCTACTATTTATATGTTGTATCATGTTGATGTTTTATGATTTTAAATGAATTTCAGTATGCTTTATCAAATATGCAAAAATATGAATGTATAAGTGTAAGTATTTGGCAACAACTTTACAATAGACCGGTTTGCTAACATATCCATATTGTATGCATGACCTACTAACAAAGGTTGCTTATGGCAACCTAAAAGCTTGCTCAAAGATTGCCCGACATAGCAACACAAATGTTAGACAGAAAAATCCACCTCGTTATGGAGGGGTCCTTTAATATTATGACGTCATACTATCCAACAAGATAGTGTAAGATGATAATGAAACAAGACTCAGTGGACCAAACCCTCGGAATATAGACTGATTTTTCGGTCTACCCAAATGTATGCCAGTTGGATTCAAAGAATTTAATTATGTTTCTTAAGAACAGGTTAAATTGACCAGCTCGTCTCCATGTCATCGGGCAAGCAGTTTGTATAAACTTGAATAAATTTGACATCCTGCGGTGCCCCCTTTCATAAAACATTTGCAATTGTTGTAAGTGTCCAATTATTGTAACTACCATGGCAACAGCTGAAATGCTCCATGCTGATTGGCTGTTGACCTAATAGTTTGTGAAGGGTTTATACATATAGCTTCTGACTAGCATGATCATTAAAAAGGGTCTTTGTTGCTAGGTGGTTTGAGCACCTTAGTTCTAACGATCTGGAGGTCTCAGATTCGATTCCTGGCAAAGCCCAAATTTATTTGCTCTTTTAAATTCTTAATATTTACTTCTGGTTCTGTTTCTCTCTTTTGAGCAAACTTAAAAAGTAATTCTCTCTTTTGAGTAAACTTCAGCAGTATTTTCTAAATTTAATTAAACTTTCTCTCTATGTTGAATTAAACTTAAATAGGTTAGTGAACCGGTCTATTATTCCATTGCCTACAGGAACCTTGGGGTCCTGTATTAACTCTATGGGGATTGTAAAATATAGTAGGGAACGGGTATACCATGACCAAGAGTTTACTCTCTTGTTACGGTGTGATTCAGAAAATTCTTTACGGCTTTTAAAAAGCAATTGTGTATTCTTCATTGTGTATCAGTGCCTTTTGACATTTATATTTGTTTCTTTTCATTTCCTCAGATTCTGACATATGATTATGAAATCTATTTTTTTGTGAAATATTTATGAATGAAACATGTTCAGTAAATTATATATATACTATGAAGATGTAATATACATATGTAACAATAAAATTCTTGCATTGAAATGCTACAAGTGTTGTATATGCATTATTATTTCTACTTTGCCTGATGTAGTACCGTCAAACCGTACGGCGCCTGGCATACTGAGGTGTGTATACCGTGATGGTAACACTTGATAGGCTTTAACGGCAAACACACTTATAAAAAAATTATATATATCATACTTTAAATAACATATCTCGGTTCATACTTACGAATTATGTTATGCATGGACATCAATGATCCAAATTGCAAAACGTCTGATGCTCCATTCGTTTGATTTATCCTGAAATTTACTATAAAACTGGCAAGATTACAGAAGTGACGAAAATGGTATCCGAATTTGTTCGCTGCAAGCAATATCAGGTGATCAAAAACTTGTCGGCAATGCACCCCCTTTATTACCTGATCAACCGATCGCCCCGCGCATGCGCTATGCATTGCCGACGAGTTTTCGGTCACCTGACATTGCATGCAGCGAACAAAGACGAAGGAAATAATAATCATCATCATCATCATCATCAATTTGAGCTAAGTTATCATTCTTTTGCAACAATTTAAATAGCAAGCAAGGTAGGTTGAATGTTTAATTAATGTCTAGAACTAAAAAAAAAATAATAATAATAGATGGAAAGTTCTTGAAACCACCCGTCGGCAAATTTCCTACAAATTTTTTAACGTTTCGTCTTCACAGCACCGTCCTACGGACGGCGCTGATCACAGTTACGTCAAACCCTGCTTTGGTGACCACCTTTCAACAAAGACTACCTGCTTAGATAGACCAAGGTCCTTGGTATAACAAGCATCCCATTCATACTTGCGTCTAGCACTGGCTCGGCACTGGCAAGCCAGTGCCGAGCCAGTGTTTGCGCAAGTATGAATGAACAGTGGCCTGGATTGCGCATGCGCATTACGATCTTGCTCTATTCTGCACACAGGTTTTGCATAGCCATTGTGACATCACAATACAATAGGGTGCACTGTACTACTTGTCCAGTGTTGATGCCTAGTATGAATGGGTAAACATCTTATCCCAGGCCAGTGCCAGGCCAGTGCAGAGCCAGTGCTAGACACAAGTATGAATGGGGTGTATGTAGCACTTTATTATAAAATGAAAACTGACAATACAACTACATGTACTAATAATAATATAGTTAGAAAAATACATTCCCTATCATCCTTGAAAAAATAAAGATGGGAATAATTTATTGGCTTTAAGTATGTGTGTGTGTTCTCCCATAAGCTTCACATTTACCAGTAATTTGAAACAATTTGTTACCATGTCAATAGAAGACACTCACAATTTGAATGCCCTTGATATGTGTCATCAGGGGAGGGGGGGGGGGGGGGGTCTTTCACAAAGATCCTAAGTTGAACTTAACTCTAAGTTGGACTTACAAATTATGGAAAGCCATTAGTTTGAAATATGTTTGTAATAATTCTTCTAAAAGCCATGAAATGTTGATTCAAATCGTATATATTTTCTGTTATCAAAGAGATTTCATGTTCTTGATGTAACATTTATGAAAAGTCTAAAATACTTGCATTTTTGCTGTTGAATATATTTTATTCCAAGGCTACAAATGGCTTACCATACTTTTTAAGTCCAACTTATATTAGGATCTTTGTGAAACACCCCCCAGGCATGTTATAGTGAGCAGTAAGTTAAGAGGGTTGATAAATGAGTCATGACATCCGATTTGCGTGAAAAGTGATTAGATGTGCCTGAATTCCAAGGTGACCAGGGTGATGTGTCATAAAGATTGATTTTTAAGTTGAACTTGACTCTAAGTTGACTTGAAGTTATGGAAGCCATCAGTTGTAAAAGAAAAATTAACACATTAGTTTTAATATCCAGCAGTAACACAAAATTGGTTGAAAATCATCTGAAAAGTTTCAAATATGTGCATTTTGGCTTTTGAATATTTTTTATTTCAACTCTAAAAATGGCCTAATCAGAAATTGAAGTTCAACTTAAAGTATTGTGAAACACAGTCCCCTTGGGTTCTGTTTCATAAAACTATTCCAACTGTTGTAAATGTCATATTATTGTATCTCCTTGTATCTCCAAACAGCATTATAGCTGTTGCCATAGTATTTACAATAATTTGACATTTTTACAAGATTGGATATGTTTCAGGAAACACTGCCCATATTTGTGCGGAAAATTATTAGAATGAGCCCGAGTTTCAAGGTGACCAGGGCCTGAATTCAGGGTTGTTTCCTGGAAATGTACGTCCCTGTGTCACCTCCTGTATGCTTTCAATAAAAGATAATTGCTGAAAATATCAGAAATGTCAGAATATATGACATTGAGAATATTAAGTCAACCAATATTTTCAGGAAAATTGTCTCGGACATTCTCTTGACAGCCACCATCAGGGACTTATAATGAATATTTTAAGAACATTTTAAAAGGACTGCAAAGAAATCAGCCCTTTAGATAAACAACTATTTGTTTTATAATGAGGTAACATACACAAATATATATATGAATCATTATGAAGAACCTCCATTTTAATTCTAAAATTCAAGACACAAAATAACTACATTTATAATGCATACATACATGTATATTATAAACACTGGTATATTTATACACACTATAGTGTCAAAGAAAAGTCGGTCAATCAAATTTGTTTACTTCATGATTGTATTATGAAGAAGGCAAAAAGAGTTTGTTATACTTATTACTTACATTTTTTTTTAATTGTTACTCTTTTTAGGAAATGGGGGTTACCTAGGATGGCCATAATAATGATGTGCTATAATTTAAATGGCTCTGAATTAAATTTCTGGAGTAAAGGGGGGTAAGGGTGGTATCATGCAGCAATGTGGAATAAACATCAATGTAGACAAACATAATATTCCTGCATGTTTTGATAAATTGTACTAGGCCTGGCCAAAGGAAGACATCTAGTAAGACCTCATGTTTACATAAATTATAGTTTAGTAGATTGAAGTATATATAGATGTAGATATAATAAGAAATAACTAAAACAGAATGGACAAAAGTGCCTTTGATCCATTGATAATTCTTTTTTAATCACATCTTACTGGTTTTGCAATCTTTAGAAATGTAACTAAAGAAGTAGATTCATAGTAGTATATATAACTGCTTTGGCCTCAGCCTCATAAAAGAAAGGTACAGGTTTTAACCCCTTGACTATGGGAACCTGGTGGGTTGTGTACGAAGTCTATGGGGATTTCAGAATCTCAAAGGGAACGAGTAAAAATCTAAATGTCTTTTCTTTCACAAATTCTCAATCTTCGTCTTGTTGACACCATTTCAACCTTAACAATGCCACTTTATTGTGCTAAAACAGGCATAATCCATAGACACAGTTCCAAGTATTGTTGTGACCAGTCCTGAATGAGTTCACCAATTTCCATACGATAACCTGGTGGGTCCTTGTATTAGCTCTATGGGGATTGTAAAATCTCGTAGGGAACACGCTCGTAGGTCCTCTAGTCCTTGGCACACTCATATACAGGTAATATACGTAATATTACTCTCCCGAAGTGTACAATGGTAACTCGTCAGTTTTAGAATATCCTTGCTGTTTTAACCAGCCTGTTGGCTCATCGTACCATCAATCGTGGTTAGCTTGCTCCACAGAGAGTTTGCGCACTGGACAGAGTTACCTAGTCAGTTGAGGCAGCCATTGCTGTTTTATCCAGCCTGATATGCATTCATGGCTACATTGCTCCATGGGGAGATCTCACACAAAATATAGAAATGATCTGCTCACTCACATATAATGCATATGTGCACAATATCACTCTCAACAGAGGTGTATAAGTTGATACCTAGTAAGTTGAGAATGTCCTTGCCGTTTTATCCAGCCTGATATGCACTCATGATGGATGCCTGGCTGGAATCCTCCCAGGGGAGTTTACAATGTTGATGCCAACATTGGTATCCTGGATGGTATAAATCACTTAGAACCCTATAGACGTACAAAGGGGCGTTGCCACCACTGGAGGAATAGATATGTGATGTACATTCATGATGGATACCCAGCTGGAATCCTCCCAGGGGAGTTTACAATGTTGATGCCAACATTGGTATCCTGGATGGTATAACTCACTTAGAAGCCTGTAGACGTACGAAGGGGCATTGCCACCACTGGAGGAATAGATATGTGATGTACATTCATGATGGATACCCGGCTGGAATCCTCCCAGGGGAGTTTACAATGTTGACAAGAGAGTTTGTATCAAAGTTCATGGTCGTCTGGATGGTATAACTCGCTTAGAAGCCTGTAGACGTACGAAGGGCGTTGCTACCGCTGGAGGATAGATATGTCATGTACATTCATGATGGATACCCAGCTGAAATCCTCCCAAGGGGAGTTTACAATGTTGACGCAAACATTTCTATCAAAGTTCATGGTCATCTGGATGATATAACTCGCTTAGAAGCCTGTAGACATATGAAGGAGCATTGCCACCGCTGTAGGAATAGAAAATGAAATTAGGGAGGGCAAAATGAGTTAACACTTTCAATATTATAAATGACATAAAAAAACTAGATGGATCTTCGACTGCGCGCAGTCGAAAATTATGCCTCCGCTATGACGCGATTTTTAATATCAAGCCCAAAATAACGTGTGCACTGAAAAAAAAAATGTTCATATATATTTTGAGTTCTGTGACCTTGACCATAGACTCCAAATGTTGATGGCTACATTGGCTCCCAAGAAATATTCAGGTACCAAGTTAGATTGAAATCTGACATTCAGTTCTTGAGATTTTGCCATAACAAGCCATTTTTGCATATATATTGAGTCATGTGACCTTGACATTTGACCTCATGACCCCCCAAATCTAATCCAATCATTGCCATCCCGATGTGTATGTAACTCATCCCAAGTTTGAAATTGATCCGTCAAATGGTTCTTGAGATATCGCGAGAAGGATGCTTTTTTGCACATATATCGAGTCCTGCGACCTTGACCTTTCCCCTCATGAACCCCAAAATCTAATCAGATCATTGTGACCCCAATATGTACACTCATACCAAGTTTGAAATAGATCAACCAACCGCTTCTAGAGATATCGCGAGAACAAGGCATTTTTGCACATATATTGAGTCCTGTGACCTTGACCTTTGACCTCATGAACCCCAAAATCTAATCAGATCATTGTCACCCCAATATGTACACTCATACAAAGTTTGAATTTGATCTGTCAACCGGTTTTAGAGATATCGCGAGAACGAGGCATTTTTGAACATATAGAGTCCTGTGACCTTGACCTTAGACCTGATGAACCCAAAAATCTAATCAGATCATTGTCACCCAAATATGTACACTCATACCAAGTTTGAAAGTGATCCGACAACCGAAAACGGGACGTACGTACGGACGGACGGACGGACGGACGGACGGACGGACGGACGGACGGACGGACGGACGGACGGACGGACGGATGGACAACCCAAAAACATAAAAAACATAAAAACCTTGATTGTATTGAATTGAATTGAAGAATGGCTGCACAACAATTTGTTTGTTTGTTAGCGGCACAACTGGGCCAGTCAAATTAGTTTATCTCAATATTGAAATAAGAACAGGTTGGATGGGCATATGGACAGACAACCAGTATACCTCCTGGCCATAAAAATAGTGGAGTTTTTAAAAATAGAAATACCTGATATCTACTTATCGCATATCAAGGACAAATAGGACAAATATGTACACATCCTAATCCTAAACCCTAATCTTAATCTGAAGTCTCTCAATTCTAATAGTACTAGACCAAAATGGGCATAGACCAATCAGCAAGCTACCTTTGTTATGAAGAGGCCAGATGTATTAGATGACAAGAGACTTAATTTGTCACCCTGATATTATATCATTTGATACAAAGAGGGTTATAATTTGAGAAAATGGCTAAAATATTTGATGTGGATAGGGCAAAATAATGCTATTAGAAGTCATAGCTTACATGTTTGATATGAAGAGGGTTACCAGTTCTGGTGGGATGTAGTCAAAGACAGGGTTTGATTTTTGTTATTTGGTAATAAGAGGGCAATATTATGGGGAAATTGCTTAAACATTTGATGCAAAGAGGGCAAAAATGATGCAATTAGAAGTCATAGCTTACATGTTTGATATGAAGAGGGTAACCAGTTCTGGAGGGACGTAGTCAAAGACAGGGTTGTACACGTGGACCTTGGAGAGCAGCTCTCCGTCCGAGTAGTCTAGGATCTCCTGGGGCGACTCAAACTTGTTGAAGGCATCCTGGGAAGAGTCGCACGATATGGGGCAAAAATGTAAATGTCATTTTTTGTAGGTCTTTTATTTTGTTAAATCAATTACATAAATTGGAAAGTTCTTAAATTAGGCTCTTCTGTGATTATCTGATTATCCATTTTTCAAATGTACATTTTTGAGGGAAAATCATCACAAAGAGACCGATCATCTCATTGCCAAGAAGGATCGAATAATATTAAATGCTATGTACGTAACCAGTTCTAGAGGGATGTAGTCAAGTTAGAACCAAACACTGAAAACCAGGACCTTGGACAGCAATTCTCTGTGTGAGTAGTCAAAAATCTCCTGGGCACCTAAAGGCATCTAAAGGTATCTTAAAGGGACTTTAGTAACATTGTCCAAATCCTCAAAATCCAATTGGAATTCTAGCGGTTCCCTCATACCTTGTTTTATTCGTATTAACAATAAAAGCATGGGTCGGGTTTTTGTTTTTCAAATTTCCATTTCGTTCAAAAGATACATGTATTTACGATTGAAGTGTTGGGATATGAAATTATCTATGGGACCTTTTTAGCTGTGTACAAAGTAAGTGCAATAAGTAAATGAATATCACTTTGCATTTTTGCTCATTTCTCGGCCAAATAACATCCAATTAAATTGAAATGTTCACACATTACTTTCTTTGCACTTGTCAATAAAGTTACTAGATCCCTTTAAGCAGTTATGATAATCCATGTGTAATTTCTCATATATCTAATGTAGAATAGCAGATTTGGTGAATTAATAATATGAATACAGTGATTTCATACACCCAGCTCTAGTATTAGGGTGAGTGATATGAGGCGAGTTATAGGCAATAAATTATACACGGAAAACTATGCAATTAATTATTTGCTAAGTCCAACTATTTCCATTCAAATAAAAATGAAGTAAGATACTCTGAATATGAATTCCATTATTACTAAAGTATCATACTCACTTGATCTATGGTACATAGATACTGGGGTGACAGCTTGAACATTGGAGTGCACACAATTAGCTGAAAAAGATAAAACAAAGAATATCGTGATTCAATATTTTTGGGGGAATAAGGCATACGCATCTTTTGATTCAAGTTTCAAATCATCAAAATTTTCTCCTTTTATGAAATTTCTTTCATTTTCATCTTTTCATTTCTTGTTTCCTTGCTTTCCTTATTGTCAAACTGTAATTTTCCACTTGTGGTTAGCAACATTTTTCAAATCAAACCATGATTTTTAAAGTTAACTTGTAGGATTAAACAGAACTGTAATGATCAAATTCACTAAAAGATATAAAAGCATAGTGCAATTCAAATCTTTGAAAGAGTAGGTGAAGAAAAAAGTTGTTTTATCCAATTGATACTTTTAAGTTGTATTGAACTGATATTTGGCAGCAAGAGCTGGCACATGATTTTCAAAGTGAAATTACAGTAACATATTAACTAATAAAATGTAATTCACTAAAATATATACAAGCACAGAAAATAACAATCTTGCAAAGGGTAGGAAGAAAACAATGTTTTGTAGAATTGAAATGTTTGAGTTGTGTTAAACTTACAGGAACTGAATGATGTTTGGCTGCCAGGGCTAATGCATGGGTTCCACACAGTGCTTTCAACCTGGGAAGAAGAAAAATAAATACAAAATGTTAGAATTTTAAGCTTTTTTCAGGCTCATGTAAACGCTGAAAGACGGGCAAGTATCACACCCCATATTTTGGGGAAAAAAGTATTTCCTATTTGGGCAGTTAGCAGTTAGTGATGAGCCCTTTTTTGTGCTTGTTGTGTGGTAAAAGGATAGATGATATTTGGGCAAATGATGATTGAAGAAAGTTTTTAAGAGTATATCTTATTTAATCATGCTGGCAGGCCGGGGGGCGTTGCATAAAACTCAAAACGCAAAGTTGCGTTTGATTTTCGACGCAAGTCACCAAAAATCAAACGCAACTTTGCGTTTAAACGCAACTCTGTTGCATAAAGACTTGAGCTTGAAATCAAACGCAACTTTGCGTTTGATTGATATCAAACGCAAGTCAAATTATGATATGGATCAGATGCAAAGTTGCGTTTGATCCGGATGTTGGTATGCAACGGTCAATTGCGTCGATCAAACGCAAGATCAAACGCAAGTTTGAGTTTTATGCAACGTCCCCCAGGAGTGTATCAATGGATTCTCCTTCATCTAATGTTCCAACCGATTACGTACTGCCATTTCCTCTATAGCAGGTACGAAGAATTATTAACATCTTATTTTGTTCAATGTTTAGTACAGTCAAACCTACATCTCTTTGTCATGCCATTATTTTTCCCTGTACATAATCACTTTTTGTGGCCACAACAGGCGGGTTAGCTGCAATAGAGGCCTTAATGGGAGTGATCTTCTCAATGCCCATGAGCTGCTTGGAAGGAATGCTCCCCAGGGAGTGGAGATTGTGCACACAATGTGTGCGTGCTTGACAATGTATACGGTGACCAGCGTAAAAATGGTGTAAAGCGCTTTTTGATAGAGATGATATTGTATATAAGGCACTAAATCAAAGCTACTATTACTAATATTGACTCTCTATAAATATTTGTGTACATACCCTCCATTGGCCATGACTGTGTGAGTTCCGATGATGACTTTGTTGACCCTCGACATCATGGCAAACACCGCCGAGTCTGTGATGACCGTTGTCTCTATTCCGTTCTTTGCAAGATTGGTGGCTAATTCGTGGCCCTAAGAGGGACAATTAATTGTTCATGGAAATATGTAGTACCCCATACTATGACTAATTTAAACTTTGATTTACAATAAGAAAAATTGCTGCAAAATTATTGACTTTCATCAAGTCGCATTACATTTTATTTGTGGTTCAAAAAAGTTAATTAAGACAGGCTTAGCTAAAGGGTGGACGATTCATGACATTAAACAAGAGACATAGTTTCATTCATTCATTATATAAGTATTAAACAACTTTTCTCTCTCTTCTTTCTCTCTTATTTTAAGAAGAAAGAAGAACAGAATAATTGGACGAGTTAGATGAAACAAGGCTCATCTATAATTTGAATATAAGAAATGCTGTGATGGTTATTAAGGACAACTTCTACATTATAACTTACCTGATTTAACGGTGAACATTCTGCAACAATGACGTGGAACTTTCTTTTTCTCGCTGCATTCTGCATAGAAAAATACAAATTTTCAATTAAACAGAAACATTTGGACAGTGTGAACTCTGTTATTAAGAATTGTGTGCCGTTCATAATTACCATAAACCTTTACGTCACAAGCTAGCTGCTGCCATTGTGGTTTGTACATGACATTTTTACAAAAATCAAATTTACAAAGCAATTTTATGAGTATGAACATGTCAAAATATTTGGCCCATCAACATTCCTTCATGTTTGCGTGAAAACAAGCAAAATAAACAAAAATATTTTCTGCTTCATTCATTTCAATGTTACGCAATGCTTTGCTGTGATTCATGAAGTTAATTTTGATTATTAATTTTGAAAAATAAAGGGAGAGATCCTCTTTTGCAAGCCAAAATTCAAAAGTTGCGAGGTTATTGTCTTATATGAAAGGAAATGTCATTTAATAGCATGCCTGAAAAAATTAAGGCATGAAATCTCTTTTTCGTGGAGTTATAGACCTAAAACTGATTAAACTGAGGGACGTCAGTTAAATGGGTACATACGTATTTTCGGCCAGTGAGTAAGTTCGTACACAGATTTCACGGAGTGCCAGATCGGTATGCATGACCCCTACGTGACCCGCGCTAGCTACGTGACCCGCGCATAAGTACTATTGTGTGATCGTTTACCAAGCAAAATACCCAAACATCGCTTAAACTGACTACATGTAATTATATATTCTTTCTTTTTGAGATCTTTTTCCGTGACATACGTTAACAAATGTCGGCTTCACAATACCGTTACGAGAATTAGTACTATATTGTTGTAATTAAGCCTGAGTCATGTCGGAATTTTTTTGTTCCGGAATCCGCCGGTGTTGTGCCGGTCGGAATCCGGTATCCGATAAAAAAAAAAACTGCCAATGAATGATACGGAACGAACACGCACTAGAAGGTCTGCCATAGTTTCGGCAGCGCAGGCATGCGAGACAGGCCAACTCAACTGCCTTGACCTTGCAAGTTGCACTCTTAAAAAGTGCCGAAAAGGAACGAAAATGTAAGATTATTACGATCGCACCTATTCTAGACTATCTCTTATTTTACTTACATGTTTGTATGGCTTTTAAAATAAATACAAGAACAATTACCTGCAAAAACGGCAACAAAAAAAAATGCGCTGATTATATCTCGAACATTTTCTAACTCGCTCGGACCTGCATGAACTGAAGCTACAACGACACGAATAAGTCAACACTAACACTTCACTTGTATACTTTGCGTGCAGGTTATCGGGTCTTTTTTCTTATGATAGAATCCATCCGCTGGGGAATTCCCCAATTCCCGGCGGATGGATCTCTCGCGTAAGAAATGAGACCCATAACCTGCACGCAAAGTATACGAGTGATATGGCGGGCTGTATCGGAGCATTAGTTTAGTACCGATAGAGGGCGGACTGGATGTCAACGTTTGAGAATCGTTTGATGATCCATGTGCAGTATTACGTACATGTGTAGTATGATACACGTACGGGTGACATGGTACGGCGCAGCTCTGACTGATAGCAGCTGAATTGAATTGAATTGACTGTGCGGGGCGCGCCGGGGTACCGGGTCGATCGTATGCAGTACTCGCCGCACCGCGCGCTAGATCGGCTGTCATAATAAACGCAGCAGATTTCTTGTCGTTGTAAGTTGCATTCGACATCGTCTTTCTTGTACTTTTTTGTCATTTGTTTTCTTCTGATAGTTTTCTACTACAAAATATGAATTTTTGAGGAAAAAGAGGTTTTCCGCGATTTTCATCGGAATACCGGAATGGAGAAAACAAAACCGGAACACGCACACACCGGACGGATTCCGGTATTCCGTCCGTTCCGACCCAGGCTTAGTTGTAATATTATGCTAAATCAGTTGGACTCCTTTATTGACCGATATATAGTTTAAATGGAGGGACGCATTCGTTTTTGATTCGTAGAATCCAAATTAGAGGGCTGTTCGCTCTGATTTTTTTTTTTGCGGGTTACATTGATCCCCATCCGTCAACTGAAAGCTGTTCAGACGTTTTGTAAAAGTGGACCTGTCCCTTTAATAGAAGCTCTACTAAAATTCAAATAATCCCATAGGTTTAGAATTTAGATTATCATACAGAAAATCTTCTGGATTAAAAAGCTCACTTACAAGAAGGAATGCCTCCAGCGTCCGTGACTTGCCCAGCGTCATGATGACTTCGTTGGAGTGGATATGTTCTAATGCTTGGATTGCAATTGCATCTGCACTCCCCTCAAGCTCTGACAATAATTCATTGATGCTTTCTATAACTCTGCCCTGCAAAAAGAATCAAACAATAATGCACTACTTTCCCATATGAGAGTGTAACATGATTTTTTCATCGTCATAGCTTTGTTTGCATATATATATATAAACATACCATCAATATACACACTGGATATAGCACGCTGCACACCGCCGTATGCGCGACGTTGAAGCCGCCGCAAATATCTAAAAGTACACCCAAGACAAAAGGTGCTCCATTCACTCGCGTAAATCGATTCACGCGAGTGAATGGAGCACTTTTTGTCTTGGGTGCACTTTTCACACTGTCGCTGGCTTCATGAAGAGGGTGCTGTTGCTATATATCCAGTATTTTTATATCGATGATACATGCATGTTCCAATGATTGGCTTGCAATAATGTTTGCACTCCCCTCAAGCTCTGACAATATTTCATTTATGCTTTCTATAACCCTGCCCTGAAAAAAAGGCAACAAATGTTTCGTGTTCATCCATGAGAAACAAACATTAATGCATCACTTTCCAAAAATGTATGAGTGTAACATTGTTACTTTAATACTATTTTACTTTAATAACTATGTTTCTTAGTTTTATATTATAATTCTTGTTATATAATTGATTATTTGTTGTAGCATCTATGCTTTAAATGTTGGTATTGGTATTTTTTCCAGGCGTACACCATATTAGTTGTATTATTTTCCGTGCGTAATGCACTTAGAAACATCAGTATGAAGCGCTATATAAAAATTATGTATTATTATTATTATGTTTATTTAGTCAAAGAATGGGTTATGGTGACATGGTCACTTGCATATTCAGACATGTTCAAATGCATTCAACATATAATTAACAAACATATGCCAGTATTCTTGTATTACCTTCAAGTTCTGGCTCGGCTTACTGAAGTCCTCATCTTGCCCCTCTGCCAGGAGCTTTTTCTAGAGAAACAGAAATGAAATTTACAAATCTAAATGTTTAACACAATGCTCATGGGAACCAACTCTGAAATTAGAAAATAGTAATCAGAACCTCTGAGACAGCAATTGTTATAAAAGGGATCTAGTAACTTTGTTGACATGTGCAAAAAGTGATGAGTGGTTGAGACAATGTGACTATCTGACAATCTGAGACTGATATTTCCACTGAGTGTTGTGTGAACATTTCAAGTTAAATGGACGTTATATGGCCGAGTAATGAGCAAAAATGCAAAGTGATATTCACTTACTCATTGCACTCTCTTTGTACACGGTTTGGACGGTCCAATGGATAATTTGACATCCGAACACTTCAATCGTAAATATCTTTTTAACGAATGGGAAATTTGAAAAACCCAAACCTGTCCCATGCTTTTATTGTTAATACGAATACAAGAAGGTACATTATGAGGGAACCACTAGCATTCCAATTGGATTTTGAGGATTTGGACAATGTTAATAGGTCCCTTTAACAAATTGCTTGTGTGTTCCATGTTTGTTATAACAAAGAGAAAATCTAGTTCAGATCCTCTGAGACAAAAGGCAAATAATAATACATGTTATCCAGTGCAATTATTTCTGATAAAGGCAGTAGCGTTTATAATTTATATATTTTTTTTATATAGGTACATTGAAATTTCATCCTAAAAAATAAAGGCTTTTAGTATTTAACATAATAAGCTACACAGGATGTTAGAATGAACTGGGGCCATCCCACCCAATTGAAGAAATAAATACAGTCAAACCTGTCTTAAAGGCCACTTATCCATGAGTATAGCAACCAACCTGTCATAAAGTGGCCACCATGAGTGATCTCCTGCAGAGATAAACAGTGTTATGGAACCTGTCTAAGGAGGTAACCTGCCTGCAGGGGCCAATGTTCTTGTTTCCCCTAGGTGGCGACTACAAAAATCACTATACACAGGTTTGACTGTAAATTGAAAACAAAGAGGATTTGGGTCGACTTACATGCAGTGACTCTTGAGGGTCAGCTGAAGAGTCCACACCTTGACCTTTGATGATGCTGAGGGAGGCAAAACATAGAGATCATGTAAGAAATGAGGACTAAAAGTGAACTTAAAACAGGGTGCTAGATCATTTTTTTTCTTCACAAAATATAATTTTTTCTTAAAACTTACATAAATTTTTTTTTTAAGTGACATACATTTGCCCAAATATAATTTTTTCTTAAAACTTACATAGCCAAAAAAGGGGCAATCATCATCATCATCATCATCATCATCATCATCATCATCATCATCATCATCATCAACATCAACATCATCATCATCATCATCATCATCATCATCATCAACATCATTATCAACATCATCATAAACACCCCCCGCCACCATCATCATCACCACTACCATTTTTACCTTGCGTGTTCCTCACGGATGATCTTCAGGACTCGCCGGACCATGTTTCCGACAGACGACTCTGCCGGTTGTGCGCTCATCAGCCGTTTGCCCTCCAGTCTGATAAGGCTCATCAGCTCCCCGGCATTGCCGAATCGACATCCCGAGATGACCCTCCGCACCAGGGATAGCGTGCTGTGCGCAACGTCGTATGATCCCGTCACGGTGCTGCCACAGAAATGTTGTGAGGAGAGGAAAAGTTACAGCAATTGCAAACTCAGGCATGAGATAGGTTAAATCATAGATGAATCATTGTATTGGGCGAACATACTCCCCCCAGATTACTTGCCGCACTAAGGATAGCGTGCTCTGTGTAACGTCGTAGGAGCCTGTCACTGTACTGTCACAGAAGTGAAGTGAGGAGAGAAAATTAAAGCAAATTTTAAAACAATTTCAATTTCAGCAATTTGAATAATTCAGTCCATGAATCATCACATTAAAAAAAACAGACTCCCAAAGTTGACTCTTTACACTAGTGATAGCGTGCTATGTGCAACATCGTAGGAGCCTGTCACAGTGTTGTCACAGAAATGTTGTGAGAGAGATATTAGAGCAATTACACCATTTAAATAATTACTTTATCATTCAGTATCATCCTATTAAAATCATTGTACTGGCTAACCTACATGCAAAGATAACATGCCATACCAGCAACAGTGTGTTGTGTGCACTACCATATGTGACCCGCTATAGCAAAACCCGGCACTTGTCTGTAAAAAATCAAAATGTAGATTTTCATACCATTTGAAAGGCCTTATCACAAGCTTTCATTTGATGCTTTGTTCTAACTAATTGGTCAATAATTGGCGAAGATATGATTGTTTCAATTTTACAATCATAAGTCTTTTATATACATTGTGTGAATGCAAATTTCTTCAAAACATGAATTATTGCTTGAACATTGACATATAGGACTCAAGTCTTTAGACTTACCCCTGCTTCAGGTCTGCGATGAAGGCATCGATGCGTTCTGTCAGATCAGCTGTAAGCTGTGCTCTCGTGTCCCCAGGCATCTTTATGAGCTCTTTTATAGTTTAGACAAAAAAAAACATGGAACTTTCATGAAAATACAGATCAAGTATAATTGTATATATATGTAAATCAACCATTTGAAATCTAGAAGTTAAATAGTTAACATAATTTACGAAGAAATGATGAATTAAGGGGTTTCTGGGAAGAACGCCGTCGTAGGGTTTTCTATAGCTCAGTCGGTAGAGCACCGGTCTAGCAATCCGGAGGTCTCGGGTTCGAATCCCGTTGGAATCCCATTTTTCTTTGCTCACTTTTAATCATAATTTACGAAGGGTTGATAAATTGTGATTTGTCCACTTCATCATACCAGGGGGCAGCAGCCCGATTACGGACCAGCGACATTTACCATGGTAATTAGCAGCATTGGCTCTAGTTAACTCAGGTCAGATGAAAGGTCAGGTCAGATGATCTCTCAGATGATCTCTCTTGCTACCGGTAAACATGTAACCCGGTACCACCTGCCACATGGTCGACACCTTGGCGACTAAACCGAGGCCCTCCTCTGAAAACAATGACCCCAGCATGAGGAGGGGGTGCTGGACCTCCTGTTAGAAGAAAGAACCAAAATCTGACTTAAGAGCTCCTTTAGATCTGACAGGAGACCAAGGAGCTCATTCAGCCTCTACCAATTCACCTTGCCAGTGTGGCAGAGTAGGCAATTATCCTTCATCAACATGGAAACGAGACAAAGAAGAGGTCGTAATGCCCAAGGCCAAAAAAGGCCCAGCTCTACAGGTACTGGTAGGGCTAGGAAACCGGCGAATGGTGATCCTTCTGGTGCCAAGCCAAAGTATGACGAGTTGGGTCCAAAGCCGCAAGGACGAGTCAGCTCTGAGAAAGGTATCATCAGGAACCACACAGATTTATGTATTTGCACTTACAATGTGAGAACACGGAGATCAGAAGAAGACCTAGACACCCTCCTTGAAGAAATAGAGAATGTGAAGTGGCATATTATAGGACTCTCAGAAACAAGAAGACCACCAAACCTCATTAAAGTAAATAGGTGTGGCCACACATTGTTTACTACCTCTGCAACCAAAAGAGGAAATAATGGAGTAGGATTTCTGGTTAATAAGAACATTGAAAGTAATATACTGGAGTATAAAGAAATATCAGACCGAATGGCATATTTGAAATTACAAATTAATAAGCAACACACAATGAAGATTATTCAAGTCTATGCACCCACTTCAGCTCACGACGACGAAACAGTAGAAGATTTATACACTGACATAGACCGGATAATGGCAACGGAAAATACATCCTTCACTATACTCATGGGAGACTTAAATGCAAAGATATGAGTGAGAAAAGATCAGGAAGAGAATGGTGTAGGTCCATTCGGGATAGGTAACCGGAACGAGAGAGGAGAAAGGCTTCTAGAATATGTTGCAAGCAGAAACATGGTGATTGGCATACATGCTTTAAGAAACCAAAGGACAGATATTGGACATGGGAAAGTCCTAATGCAGCAACCCATAAATATGATTGATTATATCATTACGGACCACAAGAGAATATTGATAGATGTAGAGGTTATACCGAAGGTCGACACAGGCAGTGATCATAGATTTGTTAGAGCAAAAGTAAGGATCAACAAGAAGATGGAAAGGATAAGAAGAATGAAGATATCAAGGAAAATTTTTCTTCTAAGTTACTTGTCTTAGTAATAAATGGTCTAGTCAGAAGACAGTTTGTAAGCGACATGTAACTTTTATTACGTTCTGACTTCTGATGCATGATTTATTAATCATTATTTAATGCGGTACTTTCCAAAATCTAAATTTAAATGGTACCATTATATTTGCGACTTATCATTATAAAGATATTTAGTAAGTAGCTGTGTTCCGAGCTAGTATGGTTGAGAGACCCCCACATCGGCACCCTAAAACATTTCCGACAGTTTTAGACTTAAAAATCGTACAAATTTCATAAAACTTTACTCACACATTGAGAAAATGGTGCAGATTCCGATGCGATGATCAGATTTGCGATTTATGATTTATATTTTGAGATATCGACTTCGAACGCGCGCGTTGTTTTTTTGCTTCACGAGTTCGAAGTGTTTTTATTACCGGCACCCCCTCAACTCTCATTGACAACGCACGCAACTCAAAATTTCTTGTGCGATGTTGGCATTATTTCACAAATTTCACAAAAATTCTCGTAGCGGACGATAAACGCATTATTTCTCCTCGAAATTTCGCCCAGTCCAGTTTCTAAGGGTAGCGCGCATCATCACATGCGCGATTTTTCACAACACGCGCAAAAACAAATATTACGCGGGGTGCCGATAATAAAAACAGTGCCGATGTGTAGTACACCTACCATACTAGTAGTAATATTATTGCGGTCTTCTTCGTTAGTAACTGAGCTGACGTCCCATTGCAATCTAGGACTAGATCGACAAATCTATCGCTTTCATGGCCTCTTTGACATTATTATTGTCATTTTCACTGTCAGCATTCTAGCGATAGACGCTACTGATCTAGATCGACAAATCTATCGCTTTCTTGGCCTCTTTGACTTTGTCAATATATTATTGTCATTTTCACCGTCGCCTGTCGGCATTCTTTATTGTCATTTTCACTGTCGGCATTCTAGCTAGAATGCCGACAGTGAAAATGACAATAATAATGTCAAAGAGGCCATGAAAGCGATAGATTTGTCGATCTAGTCCCAATCTAGATCGACAAATCTATCGCTTTCATGGCCTTTTTGACATTATTATTGTTATTTTCACTGTCGGCATTCTATCGATAGACGCGACCGATACGCGGTGCCTTAAGAGGCAAGAACACCGTAGCTCTACAGTAAAAGTTACTTACGGAATATCATTTTTGTTGGCACACAAAACACCACATTCTCACACTTTGAGCGACATTTGTAGCCCTATCTAGTCCAGCAGGACTAAAGGTAGAGACATTTACATTAACATTTGGACTTTTTCTTTAACATGCCATACCTTTAGTCCTGCAACACAGTAGAAGTGAGCCGTATCCCGGCACTTAGCCACCCTAAAAACCCTCAAATTTGGTTGGAAATATTTCAGCTACTCACCTGAATGTTCACGACTAGGCAGATGTCAACTTGCTTTCTCCAATGGTGCTGTCCTAAATACGATTTCAATTTTATAATCTGGTAAAATGAGCACTTTTCCGAGGTAAAACCAGCCCGACGTACGATGTCCAGCCAATACCGTTACATGTTATTCATCACAGTTGCACGTGTAGTATTGTATTCGCCTGTATAGACATTTGCATAAGACGCATAACACGCAATCACGTGACTCTATAGAATTTTCTATAGAGTCACGTGTCATATGACAGGAAGACTGGTAATCATATTATCAAATACATCTCGAAAGTTAATAATCTGGAAAGGACAACGGTCCTTGCGGGTGTATTAGATAATATGATTACCAGTCTTCCTGTCATATGACACGTGACTCTATAGAAAATTCTATAGAGTCACGTGATTGCGTGTTATGCGTCTTATGCAAATGTCTATACAGGCGAATACAATACTACACGTGCAACTGTGATGAATAACATGTAACGGTATTGGCTGGACATCGTACGTCGGGCTGGTTTTACCTCGGAAAAGTGCTCATTTTACCAGATTATAAAATTGAAATCGTATTTAGGACAGCACCATTGGAGAAAGCAAGTTGACATCTGCCTAGTCGTGAACATTCAGGTGAGTAGCTGAAATATTTCCAACCAAATTTGAGGGTTTTTAGGGTGGCTAAGTGCCGGGATACGGCTCACTTCTACTGTGTTGCAGGACTAAAGGTATGGCATGTTAAAGAAAAAGTCCAAATGTTAATGTAAATGTCTCTACCTTTAGTCCTGCTGGACTAAGCCCTATCAATACATTTAGGGCTGCTATAATAATTAAACTCACCGATCTCGTGTGTCGCTATACATGTCATTCTATAATTACGGCGATTTGTGATATTTTCCACGATTTTCCATGACTCTTCATCGGTCTGTCGCGGTACTTTTTGTTCAAACTGCATAATATAATGTGCTTCCGGATGCGCGAAAAAATTTAAAGTTCTGTATAGCTAGGTAACGGTCAAAGACGGTACAGCGCGCGCGCTGCAAAGCTGCTATACAGAACTTTAAATTTTTTCGCGCATCCGGAAGCACATTATATTATGCAGTTTGAACAAAAAGTACCGCGACAGACCGATGAAGAGTCATGGAAAATCGTGGAAAATATCACAAATCGCCGTAATTATAGAATGACATGTATAGCGACACACGAGATCGGTGAGTTTAATTATTATAGCAGCCCTAAATGTATTGATAGGGCTACAAATGTCGCTCAAAGTGTGAGAATGTGGTGTTTTGTGTGCCAACAAAAATGATATTCCGTAAGTAACTTTTACTGTAGAGCTACGGTGTTCTTGCCTCTTAAGGCACCGCGTATCGGTCGCGTCTATCGATAGAATGCCGACAGTGAAAATAACAATAATAATGTCAAAAAGGCCATGAAAGCGATAGATTTGTCGATCTAGTCCCAATCATGCTAATCGGATCGGATCCCATTTCAATTCACACTGCCACTTGTACTAACAAAAACTCGCACACGTGGGACTAACCCAGAATATGAACAACAAATATTTTCCCTAAATTTTGCACGCTTTCCAATTAAAATTCTTTAAAGTAAACAACTCTTCTTGTTGACATAATATATAGGAATATTTCAACATATACTCACAAATAACAAGGTTATTAGAACACTAGAGAAGGTAGTTTTCTGCTTCACATATGTTGTCACGTCGCTCTTGCGAAATTGTCACAGGATGGTGCATGCAGCTAAATATCTAGTTCAGGCCGCGCCGCCCCGGCCGCTGGGCCGGCCAGGCGCAGTGCTAAGCGCCGTACGACGGGATCGGAGACTGGAGTAATAAATAACCAGTCAGCTCAGATTGTTACGTCCGTGGCCTGGGGCTGGGGGGCAGCCATCGATACGGTGTGGGGGTTCGGTTCATCGGCATCGAGGGGGAGTATCAACGTATCACCCCCCCCCCCCCCCCCTCCCCCCCCCCCCCTCGTTCTCCCCTTATGCAACGGACTTGTCCCAATTCATGTTTGACGCTCATAATTGGGCAATATAAATGTTATGTAATTGAATTGAAAAAGTATTATTGATAATCAGATATTTTGGCGGAAATATTCGCCAATAAATTTTCTTGGTAGTGGTTTAAAGGGGTAGTTTAGTTTTGGTAAGGCTGAACTTAAGTAGCCAAAACCTGCACAGTAACATTATAAACTAATAGTTATAACTCCACCATGCTCGAAAGGTATACAAAATTACAAACGACTAAGTAAAAAGCCTGTTATCATTCAAAAAGAGCCATTGAAACACAAGAGGGCGCTTTTTAAAAAGGCATTGGTTTCAATCATTTTTCATACAAAATTATGCATGTGATGTTTTATTGATATAATGATTAAATAGCGAGATCATCAACAACTATTTAAAAAAACGCTTTTGAACATTTTTGAAAAAG
>JBAMJV010013792.1:0-10017 GCA_037951105.1 Echinarachnius parma | reverse complement strand
GGATTCCTCTACTTCCTCCACAGCTCCTTCTGCGACCTCCTTGAACATACAAAACCATGGAGAAGATTCTCTGATGGTTTTTGCACGGTTGGCATCCTCAGGCTCAGCCATATGACTTACACCCTTGTCTTCCCTCTTGTCTGCAGCAACATTGTCTTCAATATCTGTGCGCATGATTTTTTTCTTCAGAGAACTCACCGAAGAATTGACCTTCTCACTGGAGTGTTGGGAATCAAAAGCGGTGCACATTTCTGTGAAGATCTTCTTTGCTTCTGTCAACGCTCGCTCTGTTTGAAGAAGGGCAAAACAGTAGAGAATGAACTGCTTCTTGTCCTTGTTGCACGAGATGCTGGTCAGTCTCCGAGACACATCGTGCAACATATGTGCAGCGCACAGGTGGATGTAGGTTTTACCCCTGATTTGTCGAAGGGTCTTCTGTTTGTTTACAACAAACCATGTCCATGTGAGGTATGACTTACAATCCTCTGCATTAAATGCAGAGAGTACAGCCTGTATGAGAGCCCAGGAAAAATCTGTTACGATCCTCAGTGGTGCGACGCTATACAGCTGTCTCGTTCGTGTGATGGCATTCACAAAGCGTGCCAGGAAATGTCGTATCTCAGACGCATGCTGGTCATTCGTCAGCATTTCAGCTACGGGAATTCCAGCTCTCCCTGGGACTGGATTCGGCATGATCAGCGCGTAATACAAGATCTGTTTGTCTTGACCGACAACTTTCTTGACCAGTGACCCGGTGGCATCAAGATGGAGAGTCTTGTCACCTTTCTTGATTTCTTGAAGATACAGTTGGACTTGCTCATCAACCATCAGGTGCACTTTGAAAGGGTACCACGAAAAGTACTGGATGAACCCTCCTGTTGTATACCGCGAAGCAGGGTGAACATCATTGTATAGTTGTCGCATGATATTAACCTCAAGACAAACATCATCATGAAGATGTTCACGATTCCTTTTCTCTGACAAGACTTTTTGCAGTACGTCAAGAGAAGTACATGCTGTCAGATTGCCAGCTCTTTTTTCAACTTTGCCCATTCTTGCAACCTTTCCATAGTACCAGTTTGCGATACCTTCCCTCTGCAACTCCTTCCCGACACGCTTTCTACGTTTACCCTTCAGGTGCCTTTTCTTCCCCTCCTGGCTTGTGTGACTGATGGTCCCTAGTCTGGTCACAAGGAATACAACATCTCTGTAGGGCTTCGGGGACCTCTGAAGCGTAAACTTGTACCGGCAACAGCTTTCAAATTTACATTTGCCCACAACTGTGAGGATTGCACTGTTCTTCTTCCTGCTACCTTGCTGCTTCGCCCTGTTGTAAATAAAACTCAACACACAACGCTTATTCACACGGTAGAATTTGTGATAGAGTAAGTCGGGCCAGTTGCCTTGGAGTTTCCTACAATTCCTCGATGGCTTTATACCTTCCCATTCTTGGGCCGTTAGTTGAATCTGAAATTTTCGGTCTGCTTTGAATAGAACCGGACTGTCAGAAAGGGATTCATCTTCTTTTGAAATGTTGTAATTAGGAAGTCCAGATGATGAAGATGGTGAACTGGATATTTCATCATTTGATTGTCCGTATGGTAAAGAAGGGCCTTTCGGGAATGTGTCCTCTTGGCACATGTTATCCTCTTCAACGTTGCTATCCGATGTGTCATCTGTTTGTGTTGATGAGTCTGCTTGGAATACTTGAGGCACTCCGTCATCCTCCAAGTTGTATTGGGGTGATGCATCTTCCATGGTATCATAGGAATGTGCATATGGTGAAGAAGGGCCATTCAGGAAAGTGTCCTCTTGGCACATGTTATCCTCTTCAACGTTGTTATCAGATGTGTCATCAGATGTGTCATCTGTTTGTGTTGATGTGTCTGCTTGGAATACGTGAGGCACTCCGTCATCCTCCAAGTTGTATTGGGGTGATGCATCTTCCATGTATATACTATCGCTTGATTGTCCACATGGTGAAGAAGGGCCATTTGGGAATGTGTCCTCTTGGCACATGTTATCCTCTTCAACGTTGCTATCAGATGTGTCCTCTGCTTGTGATGTATGTGCTTGGAATACGTGAGGCACTCCGTCATCCTTCAAGTTGCATTGTGGTGATGCATTCTCCTTGGATGTACCATCCTTTGAAGGGTGATTCAGGAAAGTGTCCTCTTGGCACATGTTATCCTCTTCAACGTTGCTATCAGATGTGTCCTCTGCTTGTGATGTATGTGCTTGGAATACGTGAGGCACTCCGTCATCCTTCAAGTTGCATTGTGGTGATGCATTCTCCTTGGATGTACCATCCTTTGAAGGGTGATTCAGGAAAGTGTCCTCTTGGCACATGTTATCCTCTTCAACGTTGCTATCAGATGTGTCCTCTGCTTGTGATGTATGTGCTTGGAATACGTGAGGCACTCCGTCATCCTTCAAGTTGCATTGTGGTGATGCATTCTCCTTGGATGTACCATCCTTTGAAGGGTGATTCAGGAAAGTGTCCTCTTGGCACATGTTATCCTCTTCAACGTTGCTATCAGATGTGTCCTCTGCTTGTGATGTATGTGCTTGGAATACTGGAGGCACTCTGTCATCCTCCAAGTTGCATTGTGGTGATGCATTCTCCTTGGATGTACCATCCTTTGAATGTCCATTTGGTGAAGCAGGGCCATTTGGGAATGTGTCCTCTTGGCACATGTTATCCTCTTCAACATTGCCATCAGATGTGTCAACTGCTTTTGGAATGTCATTTGGTATCTCTGTTGGTCCTGTGCAGGTTCGACAGATATAGGGTACCTTCTTGTTAGCTTTTGTGTTTTTGAACCCCACACACTCAAAATGATACCATTCATCGCATCTATCGCAGTTGACATATGGTTGCTTATCGTTGGGTTTCCTGCACAAGCAAAATACCTCTCTTGTTGATTCCAGCACTTTGTTTCTTAAAGATCCAGTTTTCCTGTTCCATTGATTGTACAACCATTTCCTGTTTTGTATACAGTTTTTCACATGAAATGTTGTAAGAATCTCACCCCAAACACAGTTAGATGGTCTATAACCAATGTTATCGAGCTCCTCGATACTTGGTCCCTTTATGAGAAATGCCAGGAGATCATTTTCACTGATAAGACTGCGGCTCTTCATTTTGGAGCCTGTACACTGGAATAACAAGAAATAAAGGTGATAAGAATACTTTATCTAGGCTTTAGCAGTTTCCTCGTTAGCAAACACTTTGGCTAGGGTTGGCATGGCTGGCATGACAACGGTGGGCCAACAATAGGCCAGCTACCATGTTTTGACATTGAGTGCCGTTGGTTACATGATATTAAGCCAGAGTTCGGTCGACGTTAAAATGTTCATTGAATTCATACTCATAACTTACATTTGCCTTCTTTCATACGAGGCAGCTAATTAAGCTCTTTCGCAATTGGATTACTCTTGGGGGTAAGGATAGGATCAGCAGGAACACAGGCGTTGTTGGCCTTGTTGCGTGTTATGAATAATGTGGTGAAGGTGGAGCATGGTTCACTATAGTTGTTGTATGTGCATGGTGCTCCTGGCGCAGGGTCGTAGGTGCAATGGTGACGAGTACTGGAGTTCAATTAAGGTAGGTCTTAAAACATCCTGTGATTATCCTCATTGTCTCATTGGGTGTAATGTCCAGTTTGTGTCAGTTAGTGCTCTGACACCAGGCTGCATGGGGCAGCATACTTAGAGGTACTGTACATGAGGTTAGATCGATGTTGTCCTGACGGCTGGACATTTTTCTGTCTTAAATTGGACTATTCTATACAATTATATAAAAAGAATTAGTCTAAATTGCTACTTGGCAAGATAAAGATACTAATTCGAGGAGTCTCTGTGATAATTTCAGTCCCTACTGTAAGAAATACTCACCCTCAAAAGGAATCACCAATAAAATGGTCCTTTAACAACTTAAGCTGGGAATTGTATAGGAAGAAGTTGTGTTGGTTGATCCTAGGGGTTGGGGGGGGGGGGCTGGAAAAAGTGGCCCCTGCATATAACAATATGGGGGTACAAAACAATAGTTCTACATTAAACCGCAGTCTTATCATTGAAAATGATATCCTAAAATTCTCATAAAGGGACCAAGTTATGTACTATGTTTTTGCACTCACACGCACAAAATAAACCCACGAAATGTTTGCACTCATTTGTGTAAGAATTCATTTATTAATACGAAAAGGAATACATAAAAGAAATTATACAAACGTATATCGCGATAATTCATTATTATAGTTTTTAAATAGTGTTTATTATGAATATATTTGTTTTGCTTGGTTGTGCATTATTATTATAATGTTATAATACAATGTTGGAGGCCCATCTCCACATATGAGGCGGAGTCCCGATGTAGGAGGTGGGCTTTGGTTATTGAAATAAGATAAATTGTTATATTTTAGTTATAAAAGTAATATTCATTATATATAGTAGCTAGAAAAAAAATGAAATATCGCGATAGATTAAGCGGTGCCATATTTTTGATGATATATAAAATTATAAAATATATATTTATATATGAAGAAAAAAAAATTAATAGAAAAGCAATTGGCAACAATAGTCATCCATCTATTTTGAATTTGATAATACATTACCCTCTTAATCTTGAAACACACCATTTGTTGTCGCCTTTATGTTCTTGTGTGTAACCTCCTCAATCTTCTGATGCATATTTCTTGTACGATGTAGACGATTTAATTCATCTCTTTGCATCCTTTGGCGAGCCATTGTTCTTTAGCTTCTATGCATTTGAGTATAATTTGTTTGTCCATTTCTCGATATTTTGCATCTTTCCTTTTGTGCTTTCTCGTCTCTGTCATAAGATCCAGAATGTCATCTGTCATCCAAACTTGCTTTCCTACACATTCTTTTCTTAGGGAGGCATTCCTCAGCTACATCCTGCATACACTCCTTAAGGTTTGACCATGTTTCATCTGGAGTCTGTTCTGGCATCTCTTCTACTCTCAGTCCTTCATAACTGCTGTGTACTGATGCAGCATACCTCTCACGGAAATCTTTGTCCTTCAGCAGTTCCACATCCAATCTGGCTTCTTGCGTAGAGCCTTCTTTAGTACTTTCAGTGCGATGTTGACCTTGAGAACTACTAGGTTGTGGTCTAAGCCTATGTCTGCACCAGGATAGCTATTTACCATCTTTATGCTCCTTCAGAAGCGCTTACTGACTGCAAGTCAATCTCTCTACGTGCAATATCGCATTTCTTCCAGGTGTATAATTTCAGCTTGGGAAGCGTGAACCATGTGTTGGCTACCTTCTACTTCTACTTCTACTTGGGTACTCGACAGGGTCCATCAGTCAGGACGTAGAGTCGAGGGGAATCGATGAGGTGTCCCATTAATTGCCAATTGAGGCAACTGCTCCCGCAAAGGCTCCTAATGATGTAGAAGGCAAAATATTGTTGGGGAGCGCATTCCATGCTGTGACAGTCCGTGGGAAGTAAGAGTTCTGGTAAAGCTGAGTTCGAGAAGGTATATGCATTAACTTATTTGGGTGGTACTGTCTAGTGATGCTTGGGGCCATAGGTGTGAGTAGTTGGTCCGATGAAATTGCTACCATGCCATTCTTAATTTTATAGAGGAGGCTACGGCAGGATATGTGTCTGCGTCTTTCCAGTGTAGACCATTGAAGTTGTTGAATCATAGCAGACACACTCTCAGAATGGGAGAATTGTTGTAGAACGAATCTTGCTGCTGTCTCTGTACAGCTTCAATGTTGAGATGCCCTTCTTTGTAGATGGGTTCCAGACTGTTGCACAATATTCCAAGCGAGGTCTGACTAGGGAGAAGGAGGCTTGTTGTCGGATCTTCTGGGAAGAGCATCGTAGATTCCTATTGATAAGCCTGAGCATTTGGTTGGATTTCGATGCAATTCAATCAATGTGTTTTTGCCACGATAGGTTGTGAGAAAATGTAAGACCCAGGTATTTGTAGTTTTGAACTGCTGTAAGTTGAGTATTGCCCAGTAGATAATTGCCTACAATGTTGTTTCGGCAGAGTGAGAACCGTAGAAGATGGAATTTCTCCATGTTGAATTTCATCTGCCAGGTAAGAGATCATTGATGGAGGCGGTCAAGGTCCCGTTGAAGCGCATGGTGGTCCGAGATGTCATGAATAGGATCGTATATGAGACAGTCATCTGCAAACAGCCTTAGCTTGGATGTGATACCATGGGAGATGTCATTTATGAATGTGATGAACAAAAGGGGGCCCAGTACTGTTCCTTGGGGAACACCAGATGACACATGGATTGTATCAGATGCTTGTCCATCTAAAACCACACGCTGGGATCGGTCTGTGAGGAATGATCTGATCCATTGCTGTAGTTTGCCTCGGATGCCGTAGTGTCCGAGTTTGAGTAAGAGGTGCTCATGGGGGACACGAAAGCTTTTGAAAAATCCAGAACAATCGCATCAACCTGGTCTTTTTGGTCCAGTGAACATGCCAGATCTTTGGCTGTCATAGTTCACTGGGTCTCACATGAGCGGCCTGTTTGAAAACCATGTTGAGAGTCATGTAGAACATTGTTGGTATCGTAGTGATGCATTATTTGACTGCAAATGGTATGTTCCATCAGTTTGCCGTATACCGATGTTACAGAAACATGACGATAGTTTGAAGGAGTGCTTTTGTCTCCCTTTTTAAAAATTGGTGTGATGTTCGCCAGGCGCCAGTCTGATGGTACCTGGCCACTGTTCAGTGACTGCTGGAAGATGAAACTCAAAACTGGTGCTAGATCCTTGGCGAAGCTCTTCAGAAATTCAGTCTTCAAGGCCTCTAAAAGCTTCCGGACTCCATTTGATGTAATAGAAATGTTCTCCATCGTAGGGACATTGGATTCTCCAAGATTGGGAAGAACAGTAGTATCTTCAGCTGTAAACACTAACTGGAATTGTTGACTAAATACATTCGCCTTCCGCGTGGCGTCAAAGACAAATTTATCATCGTGCTTGAGTGAAGAAATGTCTGCCGGATCTTGCTTTTTTAACCGTATGAACGTCCAGAAGGCTTTGTCAGCTTTGCCTGAACCAGTAAACATTTTACTTTGGTAAGACCAGTAGTTGTGTCTTATTTCCTTTCACAGTGACTTTTGATAGTCCCGGAATAGTCCCCAATCTCCAGATTGCTTGGCCCTATTGTAGAGTTTATGTTTCCTTTTAATCTTCTTCCTTATCTGATTGGTAATCCATGGACTTGAGTTATTGGGTTTTGACAGCTTTGATGGAATATGATTTTCCATGAAGAGTGTGATCTTACATTTGAAGATGTCCCAGTTTTCCTGTACTGATCTAGAACCGGGATTGCTGCTAAGAAAGTCCTGCTGTCATGTATTGATTGCAGACTGCAGATTGGGAATATTAGCTTTACTGAAGAAATATTTTCCTTGGCATCTTCTTTGTCCGCTTTGGCGTAGAGTTGAGCAGGAAACTAACTGCATCATGGTCACTAATGCCTGCTGTGACTTCACAGTTGCTGATGTGACCAGGGTGACTTGTAAGAACCAAGTCTAAGATGTTTTTTTTTTTTTCCAGATATTCTAGTCGGCTCAGAAACCAGTTGATCAAGGAAGAAGTCATTGCAGATATCTAGTAGCAGGGCGCATCTTGTGGCTTCTGTAGCATATAGTTTTACCACTCTGTTAGTCCAATCAATGTCCACCAGGTTGAAGTCGCCCCCCAGAATAACAACAGTATTTTTGAATCTAGCATACATGTTACCAAGTGACCTTGCGAGTTCCTGAAGATTTGTAGGGTCAGACTTTGGTGGTCGATAGAAAGAGCCTATAACTAGCCGTTTGAATCCTTGGATATTTAGTTCTATGTATAAGACTTCTGCTTCACCTTCCATGAGGTTACATTCCGTTGCAATGAGGTCATCTTTGATCATGATAAATACTCCTCTCTTTCTACCATCAGTCTATAGATGATGTTCACAAAACTGTATGAACCTCTCCCCTCTCTCATTCTTCTCATCTAAGCCATATTGACCTATGATATATTTATATCTTTCATTGCCCACTCGAGCATTCCAGTCTCCTAACAGTAACATGAAGAGGACATCAGAGCTTTTAGTGCTATTCAAGGCTAAATCAAGTTCACTTATTCCTGATACATGTATATCCAGTCTCATACAGGACATCTCTAGGATTTTGTTATCCTGCTTTCCTGCTTCAAATATTGGGCCGTATGCATAAAACAAGCAATAGCTTTAAGCACAAGCAATATGCCACTTCTGTAATGTACGCAAATAATATGCGTATTAGTATGCAAGCTGAACAATAGTAACTGGGTCCGGTAAGCTAAGTTTGCTGGAGCTTGCCTGGACCTAGTTACTATTGCTCAGCTTGCAAACGGGGAGTCTCACATTATACGCATATTAAATCATAATTTATCAATTAACATAATATTATTATTTGCATACATTACAGAAGCAGTCTATTGCTTGTACTGAAACCTTTTGCTTGCACTCCCTAAGCAATTGCTTACATGTTGGACAAGGGAATGTTACGTTTGTGCGAATATTGCATTGCAGGACAACGCTTCGTGCCCGACCTGGCCTACTATTTTTGCTGGTGAAAATAGGGGGAAAAGGCACAGAGAATTAGGGGGGTTTCTGTGCAGATCGATGGATGAAAATTGCAGTAAAAAGTCTAAAATAATAGAAATTTGATTAAATATAAAACCACAGCATAACCTCTGGAATAAGGAGCTTATAATCATCCTGAAATGGTTTGAAAATGTGATCCTTACACACGAATGCTCTGAGTAAGCAAGAGCTCAAGCTGGTCCATTGTACGTACGCTCCAAGTGCTAATGCGCAGGAAAGTTTCCCTTCTTTTCAGACTGCCATCATCTGGTGCCACATTTCCTTCTGGCTTCTTTCTGGTGTGACCCCATCATCCTTGGGAGACTTAGAGAGTTGGGAGACTCGACCCAGTCCGACCGACCCGACTGAAAGACAAAGTCGTCTGATTCAATTGTGGCCGTATCAATATGTAGAATTCCACCCGATTGGCTTCTGACTGGCAAAATTGGAGTCGTAAGGCAAAGCACACAGGGCTGATTTGACTGAGAATCAGTAGACTCTGTCTGCGCCAGGCTGTACAATTTCTTCTTGTCACTATTTACAACAGAATTACTCGCACGGAGGATGGCCGTTGGCTCACATGGAGCTCATCCGCCCTTTGACAGGTCTTGCTTTTAATCCTGCTGGATGTCCTCACACCCTCCTCACCTTAATGGTGGGATTGACGGTTTAGTCGCCGACAGCTCGACCATGAACAGGTTGTACTGGGTTACATGTTTACCAGTAGCAGGTAAGAATGACCTGACCTGACCACTCCTGATACTTGGCTCTCTACAGCAGCATATCATATGAAATTCATTTTAAACTTTTGATCACAATACAAATATTTACCTCCGAAATTTTCGTATTGTGATCAAAAGTTTAAAATGAATTTCATATTAACTACCAATACAGATGAACTTTCATAGTAGCAGCATATCATGTTGTATCATGGGATAGAAATACATTCAGCTCCATCTTGTACTGTTGAATCAAGGAATGCGATAACTATTGTTTGCTTTTTCTCCCAAGTTCTCAATTATTATTACCGCGGATGTTTACCTCCATTACAATAGTTTCCGGATGGATCTGTCCATTCGAGGGTTATTTTTTTCTGGTTTGGCAAAAACACACTTGAGCAGTGAAATTTTCAGCAAATTTTGATTTTCAGTAAAAAAATTGTGAATTTGAAAAGTTTTGTTTGTCGCCCTCTCTTTATGGCAATTTGCAAAAATCTGTGATGCCATACTAGAACAACCTTCCACTGACTTTGTACACACGTTTTCATATTTTTTTTATTTTTTGTGGATTTCACTGGGCCAGTTAAGAAAGTTTTACCTTAAATGCACGCACATTTACGTCTTCTCTAACATAACTGATAATGAGAGTAAAGGGACAATGCTTTCTCGTGAAAAGT
>JBAMJV010013791.1:7500-41923 GCA_037951105.1 Echinarachnius parma | reverse complement strand
AAAGTGTCCTCAGCCCCCAGATAAAATGTCCGAATGCCCATCAAGAGTAACAAAATAACACCATGTTTATGCAATGTAGTATACAACCTTAACCTCCAATTTTATATGTCAGTCGCCCTCTTAATCTCCGATGAGTATGAACAATTATGTTTGGCAACGTTCCTTTTGCCATGCTGCATCCAATTGGTTAATTGCTTTATTCAATTATCTTCTGTTATCGTTGGTAATGATGATGAAGATGCGGTTGTCAAACCATGTGGGGTGAAGGGAAGGGGGGCAAGATTTTCCATGAGATTATATGAACAATAAAACTTTAAGCAAAAAGATATCATTACCCTTTGTACATTAATGTGTAATGTATCTAGTATATAAGGTGTCCTTTTATATAATAAATGTCCCTTACTGTATTTTGCAACTTCCATGAGGGTTAATATAAACATGACCCATCAGGTTCGCGTTGTGTTCATTCGTGATGGCCCACACGCTGGCTGCATCGGGGGAGGGGTTGGGGATGGGGTCAATGATGGCCCACACGCTGGCTGCATCGGGGGAGGGGTTGGGGATGGGGTCAATGATGGCCCACACGCTGGCTGCATCGGGGGAGGGGTTGGGGATGGGGTCAATGATGGCCCAGATGCTGGCTGCATCGGGGGAGGGGTTGGGGATGGGGTCAATGATGGCCCACACGCTGGCTGCATCGGGGGAGGGGTAGGGGATGGGGTCAATGATGGCCCACACGCTGGCTGCATCGGGGGAGGGGTTGGGGATGGGGTCAATGATGGCCCACACGCTGGCTGCATCGGGGGAGGGGTTGGGGATGGGGTCAATGATGGCCCAGATGCTGGCTGCATCGGGGGAGGGGTTGGGGATGGGGTCAATGATGGCCCACACGCTGGCTGCATCGGGGGAGGGGTTGGGGATGGGGTCAATGATGGCCCAGATGCTGGCTGCATCGGGGGAGGGGTTGGGGATGGGGTCAATGATGGCCCACACGCTGGCTGCATCGGGGGAGGGGTTGGGGATGGGGTCAATGATGGCCCAGATGCTGGCTGCATCGGGGGAGGGGTTGGGGATGGGGTCAATGATGGCCCACACGCTGGCTGCATCGGGGGAGGGGTAGGGGATGGGGTCAATGATGGCCCACACGCTGGCTGCATCGGGGGAGGGGTTGGGGATGGGGTCAATGATGGCCCACACGCTGGCTGCATCGGGGGAGGGGTTGGGGATGGGGTCAATGATGGCCCACACGCTGGCTGCATCGGGGGAGGGGTTGGGGATGGGATCAATGATGGCCCACACGCTGGCTGCATCGGGGGAGGGGTTGGGGATGGGGTCAATGATATGTTGGATAAGCTAAGACTGCGGCGGGGGCGGGGGGGGGGGGGCGGGGGGTGTTCCCCCTTTCCCCTTCCTTCTTAGCTGCGCCGATGGGTTCATACTGCCGACACAAATCATCAAGGTCGCATAATTATGTGTGTTTGCGTTATATAATTAAATAATTATCCCATCGGTATAATCTCTGCAATATTATGTATTACATGTATTATGAGCCAGGAAAACATTACTCGTGTTAAAAGAACTTGATAACAATTTCGGATGACAAAACTGTTTGTATTTGTTTGTATTTGGGAGGCAAATTTCCTCCTTTCCCCCTATCCTCTTAGGTGCGTCGGTGCGCCGGTGCGCCGGTGGGTTCATACTGTCATGGACACAAGTCATCAAGGTCGCATATGTCTTATGTAATTAAATAATTATCCCCTTAGCATAACCTCTGCAATATCTGTATTACATGTATATACATTATTTGCCAGGAAGTAATGCTCCTGTTAAAGGAACTTGTTAGCAATTTCGGATGACGAAACTGTTAAAGTTTGTATTTGGGAGGCGAAATCTTAGTAATCATATTATATGTGTGGAGGTACATGTGTGACGTATAGGTAGAACGATTTGCGGTAAAACGTTCAACATAATTACCCACGCCGATGAAATCGGCAGGGGGTTATGTAAAGGGTTCCGTATGTTTGTTTGTTTGTCTGTTTTTTTTTTTTTTTTTTGTTTGTTTGTTTGTTTGTGTACAAGATAACTAGAGAACGGGTGAACGGATTTGCACCAAATTTTCAGGGAATGTTTGGATAGTGACATGGAAGAATCGATTAGATTTTGGTGATGATTGGTTGACCCCTGCAAATTCTGTGGAACCTTGAAGTTTGAGTATGTATTTAATGCACGTGTGTGCCTAAATAATATCTGCACGTTATAGGCGCGGTACGGTAACCTCGCTGAATCCAATCGAGCAGCAACTAACAAGTTAGTTTAGTCCAGGTGTGCATCGCGATCGCGCGCACGGTACCATATGTTATGGTACGGTACTTTCGATTCCGGGTTAATTAATACGGAACGGAATTGAATTGCAACACGCTGATCTGAACTTTGAAGCGCCAAGAAATTGGTAAGTTTCCGAAAAATACATTTATTTATTTAATAATTATTATTGACCCGACACTAATGTGAAGATGAACAGATGTTCATTTTTACATATTGAATACATCTAGACTGGTTAGAATCAGGAAAATAGGGGAAAATGGATTGATTATACAAAAGTAAAACAGTGTGCAGTCTCATTGTCAATAATTTTGTACACTGCCTCGCCATGGGGCTGCCGCGCCGCAAGCAAGCGGCCTACACCCTGGCCTAGGCATTTTCACCAAATCGTGCCTAAAACGCGCTGGTTAGCCTGCTGTATGCGATACAACGTACGTCTGTGCATCAACTCTCAGCAACGTTGCCAGATCTCGTTCTGTTCAACGGTTGATCACTATGTTTTTAGGATGCATCGGTAAGCAAAACAGGGTTGAGGCCGACGAAGGGGTAGAACAGGGCTAATGGGAGGCGTGGGTATGCTGACTTTGTCGGCCTTCTAGTTGTTTATGCTTTAGTATAGAGAAATGTACACGTAACTTTAACGCTACTCAAAAGACAGTGTGTTTTCTTCTTTATGGCCCGGTCAGATATCAACGGATATCGGAAACGTATGCCCAACGAATAGACAATTTGCGAAATTAAATTATCCGGTGATGAAAGTCGTCTCCATTGCTTCATGTACAAAACATAGAACAACGTACATCACCGGACAAAGAACGGACAAGAAACGTATAGAACGGATGGAAAATTTAGCTCTCCGTTTGACATCCGTTTGCGCAATCCGTTGATATGTGACCGGGCTATTAACTCTGTTTCGCTCGCTTCTTCGCCACCATTAATCAATTTGCGAATACCGTCTAAAGATTACGCTTCCCGCACATAGGCTATTGTACGATATACTTATTTGTCACTCAAACTCAACTAATGTTTTTCTTTTGCAAATGACAACAAATATCCAAGTAAATATACATGTAGATGCATTTTGGTTAATCAACCAAACTAATTTGCAGATCTACCCAGCTAGCCACCTGACGTTGGGCCGATGTCGGAATTTGGTTGCCGGATGTCGGCATATCGCCGTTGGCTCGAGGTTAAAATGTCCGCCAGCCCAACATCGTCACGACGTCATTTTTGTGATATATTGGCATAACGTCATTTTCCGACAATGGTCCAACATCATCTCATGACATGATGTTGGACCATTGTCGGAAAATGACCTTATGCCAATATATCACAAAAATGACGTCGTGACGATGTTGGGCTGGCGGACATTTTAACCTCGAGCCAACGGCGATATGCCGACATCCGGCAACCAAATTCCGACATCGGCCCAACGTCAGGTGGCTAGCTGGGTAGTGGTTCTTCCGTTTCTTGTAGTTGTCCTCAATAACCAGTAGAAGTATGAAACCATTTTCTCTCTTTCGTAGCTGAGATATTTATGATTGCTTTTGAAATTATGCTAAGGATTGTTTCTACTGCGTTCAAACCTCAGACAATGAGTCATCAAATACATGTATTACTTTGCATTTCCGGTCATTTCGTGGCCATATGACATTCAGTTAACATGAACATTCAATCATCACACAATGGCCTTATCAGACTGCAGTAGTAGACAATTGCATGAAACCTTTCTCAGTAAAGTAGCACGTGGCATCATATCCATATGAAAGTTAAGTGGTAATTAAAAGAGCTATGGATTCAAGGCAACCGAGACACAAGTTCAATAAGTCGGCGGTCTGAGATATAAAAGACGCCTCTTGGGAGATGAAAAGAAAACTAGTAAATGCACAATTTAGATTCATCACCCTTTCATAAAAAAACAACAGCGTTGGGGGAGTGGTATATACATGGTATAACGTAACCACTGCCAGGAGACGGAAGTACGCTCTGTAATGCATTATCTATTCTGAGGAGCAACAATGTTCCTTGGCAATGCACGACTATCATGAAAACATTTTAAAGGGCATCAAGCGTGGGGATGCTACATAGCGGGTCGCCATTTTGAACTGGGCTAGTTTGCGCGCACCGCATGACACTGAGCTAACGTGCATTACGCACCGTGCGCAACGCGTATGCAAGATGGCGCCGCGCATCTCATTTGACGAATCTGAACTACCTTTAAAAATTAATGTTTGTATTTAATAAGGCTTACAAACTTATGTGTTGTTCAATGTGATCGTAACCTCCACTCCTTATTTCTAAAGATGTCCTTTGCAAAATAAATCAAAGCAACGTTTTTAAGACATATTCAGGCATTTGAAAACATTAGCTGATAAAATTGCAAGGTTTTTACCCCTGCCAGATAAATGATATATTGTAGATTGAAACTTCACTCGCCATTGTTTTTCTAAAGACGACCTTTGCGAAATAAATCAAAGCAACGTTTTAAGACATATTTGGGCATTTGAATACATTAGCTGATGAAATTGCGATTATTTGTTTTCTTCCCGCTTATGGCCCGGTCAGATATCAACGGATAGCGGAAACGTATGCCCAACGAATAGACAATTTGCGAAATTAAATTATCCGGTGATGAAAGTCGTCTCCATTGCTTCATGTACAAAACATAGAACAACGTACATCACCGGACAAGGAACGGACAAGAAACGCATAGAACGGATGCAAAATTTAGCTCTCCGTTTGACATACGTTTGCGCAATCCGTTGATATGTGACCGGGCCATTACCAATGAATGTTATGTTTTATAGAATCGTAGTTTCTACTCATCATTATTTTCTAAAGATGGCCTTTGTGAAAAAAATCGAAGCAACGTTTTAAGACATGTTCAGACACTTCAAAATATATATTATCTGATCGACTCGCGAAGTATTCGCAGTTGTCTTGGAGATTAAGTATTTAATGGTCTAGTTTTCATTACTCCGTGGATATTAACATTATAACTATTAAAGAAATATTCTGTAAACTTTATTTTCATTTTCATCATGTCTCATACTTTATTACTTTGTTATGTTTGAACAGATAAATGGCGCCATACAGCTTAGTGCTGTGGATCATCATCATCATCATCATCATCATCATCATCACCATCATGTATAGGTCCTATGTCATGGATAGGAGAGAGATATAAACTATACTTTTAATAAATATGAAGCTGAATATAATGATTTCTTTTTATGTTCTTACCAAATATTGTTAATGTTAAATTAAATAGCTTTCTATGTTTGAGGATATACAAAATCCCGAATAGAAAGGGATTTCAAACAAATTTATCTTTAGTAATACAATAAATCATTCTGACATTCGAAAGCAGAAATTATTATTTTTAACTTTTAAGTAGCAATAACTTTCATTCCGGAATACTTCAAAGATGACAGAATATTATTGTTTCGACTAGGACGAAAAGCACATACATGTACATTAATTGAGGAAGTAAAATCTTTACTATTATGCACCTCCCGTAGTCTCGCATGCAAATTACATATTGCATGTTCAGCGAGCTATTTCGGCATACTGAATAGCTAAATTCCGAATGACGCTATTCCTCATTCCCAAAAAATTGAGAAAATTATGAATATATGCAATTATGAACTAAACGCAGCTAGCTATACAGTTAAATTGCATGACAAATTACACAATTAAAACGAAGAAAAGTATGGAATATATCCTTTTCGATTTTCCCATATGTACGCGTAGTGGATTTAGCGCCTTTTAGAATTAAGCTCTTCAGACGTAATGCACATTCGATACTTTATAAACCACAATGTTATTATTGTATTTTTATGGCTTCAAAAGCGTGTAAATGTCAGGGATATCCTTTGTCAAAAAGCGAAATGAAAATGGGTTACAGGTTTAAAGATATTTCGATGACTATATTCACAAGAATCTTAAAGGCATAAAATGAAGGCGGGGTGGGGGGTTGCATGCCCCGCTGGAGTTTTGAAAACGGCCATATTCGGGAAAAACATGTCATATCGGGTAAAACCATTTTTAGATTTGTGCAAATCCATGGCATATTTGGGCAATATAACGTAATTTAGGGCCAAACCGTCTCGTATACAGACAAAATCGTGTTATTTTCTCAATAAGCCATCAAAAACATATATCAAAGAGGTGAAAAACTCTAGTTTTGTTTTGTTTGTTTGGTTTTGGGGTAGAGGGGGGGGGGGGGGGGAGGGGGGGGGGGGGGGGGGGGGGGAGGGGGGGGGGGGGCTTGCCAGGTGAAAACGGAAGGATAATTATTCGCCGGGCAAAAGACCTCAGTCCCTCTGAGGAAAATGTGCCCTACGCACATGGAGTGAGATGGCTATATATTAAGGCTGATTAAACATCTCGATGTTGGTTTCACCTATTTTGGTGCAAGCTTAGAACGTGTACTCATGTTTCTACAATTCTTTAAATCAACATTATGAAGTCTAATTTGGGAAGCGAGTGAAAGTAACTTAAAGTAATTTGTGTAAAAAGGGGTAGATTTTGAACCTATTCATCATATCGGCCTTAGAAAATTGCACGTAGACAGTATACATTTCGTACATGCACAAACACTGTGTCCGAAATAGTTTGCTATAATTACATCCAGAGAATATAATTAATACAATAATGAGGCGGGCGTTATGAATAATATTAATAATACTAATAATAAATATATTACTTATAGTATTAGTACTATTACTACTACTACTACTACTACTACTACTACTACTACTACTACTACTACTACTACTACTACTACTACTACTACTACTACTACTACTACTACTATGTACTACTTTTACTACTACTACCATCATAGTAGTACTACTACGTTACTACTACTACCAACATAGTAGGACTACTACGTTATTACTACTACCAACATAGTATTACTACTACTAATAATTACTAATCAAACAGTCATGAGTACGCAGCAGGGCCGAGGTAGTTGAACAGACTGTGAGTTATAATAATGTAGATGCGATCTCAGTGGCGCGAATATTTTACTGATATAACCTTCCACTTACGTATCTTCAGCATTATTTTGGGGTTCAGATTGTTCAATGCCACATCAATCTCTTTCTATTTCAACAATATTAACCAACAAGTTTGGCATAATGACACTGGCATAGGGAGGGGGCTCCAGGGATTGAGCCCCCCCCCCCCCCCCCCCCACGTTCCCCTTCAGCATTTTGTTTGTTGTTTGATGTTTATCTGATTTGAGGGCTTTGAATAAGTAAAATGAAGAAGTTTAGCTCCCACTGGACCCTGACGGAGGCCTATAGGGAAGACACCCTCCCCCCCCCCCCCCCCCCCTCCCCCTCCTCCTTCCGAAGTTCCTGGCTATGCCACGTACACGTTTCCTGTTATGTTACTTTCCCGCGGGAAATGCTTTGTCTTTAGTTCAATGTAGTCAAAGACTGCATCCACTTTAGATCGACACAATACCGGAAACTTGCAATTGTTATCAGTATGATCAGCCATACATGTTTTCAAGTCAATTTGAACAATATATGATCAGACAAGGATGTTAAAGTCTATGTATTATTTTATTTTTACATTGAAATACATGAGCTGGGGATGTTTCACACTGTGAAGTTGGACATTTGTAGTTTTGTAATGAACAAATATTGAAAGGTAAAATTGAATGTATTTGAAACTTTTAATGAATTTTACTTCAGGAATATTAAATCTCTTTGATAATATAAAATAGTTATGTATACATTTTTTTTTTTAAATGCTGTTTTTACAAAATACTGTATGAATATAACACTGCAAATATTGGCTTTTCATAAAAATGTTTTGGTGAAACACCACCTGGAATTCTATAGACGAAATATATAATAATGCGATACTCTCGGTTCGGTGCAATAGTTCGGATCCCTATTAATCCGTTTTCTTCTAGATCCCATTGAGTTAATGTATGTTCCATCAGGCTCCTGTAAGCAATTGGTTAATGGATTTAATGACAAGATTTTCCGTCTATTAGCATGGCATGCAGTTAATCTGTATTTTCATTTCATAATTACGGGGAAAAAAACACATTTTCCTTGTTTTAGTCGGGTGGCAATGCATCATTGTCCTGAATGTTGTGAAAATAGAATGTATTGTATAGTAATGTTCATAATATGTTGGTAGCACGCATTCTGTTCACTAGGAAGAACAAAACATAATGTTCAATTCATGAGAAATGTTAAAGGGATGTAGTAACATTGCCCAAATCCTCAAAGTCCAATTTGATTTCAAGTGGTTCCCTCATACCTTGTTGTATTCATATTAACACTAGAAGCATGTGACAGGTTTTGGTTTGTCGAATTTCCCTTTCGTTAAAAAGATATTATTTACGAGTGGAGTGTTCAGATGTTAAACTATCCACTTGATATTCTTAACCGTGTACAAAGTCAGTGCAATGAGATCGTGATTATCACTTTGCGTGTTGCTCATTACTCGGCCATATAACGTCCAATTACCCTCAACGTTCCACACAATACCCATTCGACATATCAGATAACAACAATATACATTGTATCAACTATTCATCGCTTTTTGCACATGTCAACAAAGTTACTAGATCCCTTTACGTTCGACAAATCACTTTTTAGTCAAAGTAATTTTCTTGCTTTCTACAATAGCTTAGTTTATTAACATGATTATTTAAATTACTTCAGAGAAAAACTGACCAGAAATGTATAATGTAAATCAAACATGAACGAAGACAATTTTATTTCCCCGGGGAAACCCGATTGTCTTTGTTCAGTGTGAGTTTTTATTAACATGAGTTGTAATTGTGTTAAAAGGGAGATCATCATCCATTTGATTTAAACAAACCCATTCGACTTACTATCATTAAAACCATTAGTAAGATAATGTAAATTAATTTCTGAAATTGATTTGAAAACAGACATTACTATTTTATGTAATCTTGAAGCTTCATTGTTAATACATGAGTAAGACATGTTTTTGCGGAAAAAAAAAACGAGTCCCATTGGACTTCCTATAAAGAGATCAGATCTATCATTGAGAATATCGGAAATCTGTTTATAAAGACACGAGTATTCATGTTTTCTAAGCCTCATTATCAATAATAATGGAGGTTGCGGAAAAGGGAAATCATTTTCATTCACAGTGCTTGTATCCCAACGGGCACCAATATAATTATGAAAAGTTGCTTCAAAGACATGAATATGATTTCACGTTTCACGAGATGAAACTATGTTTGTGGGTAAGACAAACCACTAAGTTGCGCAATCCCATGGGACTTACCTTAAAGGTGCACCTGTAAAGTGTCTAACTCCACAACAATTCATTTAAGCTTCCACATTTCTCTTCTACCGTGTTGTTATGGCTTATGGTAAGAGAGGAATAAGATAGGGTTAGTTTTTTTAACCAGGAAAGCAGTGTTCTTTTTCAATGAAACGTTCACACATCATTTGAACGTATCTTACAATGATTTCGGTGTAGGATTGAAGTCTCAAATGTAATTTTGGGCAATATCTGACACTTTACAGGTGCACCTTTAAATGGATCTAGTAAGTGCGAAAACAAGTGCGAAAAAGTGATGAGTGGTTAATAATGTGTATTAGTGTGATATGATAATAATATGTCAACAGAGTAATGTGTGAACACTTCACGTTAACTGGATGTGTATTGACCGAGAAATTAGCAAACATGCAAAGTGATATACACTAACTCATTGCACTTACTTTGTATACGGCTTAAATTATCCTGTAGACAGTTTAACATCTGAATACCTCAATCGTTAATATATCTTTTGAACAAAATGGAAATTTGAAAAATCGAGACGTGTCCCGTGCTTTTATTGTTAATGTGAATATGACAAGGTATGAGAGAACCACTAGAGTTCCAAGTAAATTTTGAGGATTTAGACGATGTTACTAAGTCCCTTTAGAGAATGAATCAACTGGTAATAGAAAGGTCGGAATGTAATTTCATTTGGTAACATTTAGTGGCATTGGTTAAACTTTGTTCACGAAAAAGGCAAACCACTTCCATTTAAATTTATACAGTTCCGCTAGGGTTACTATAAATATTAATAATAATGGTATTTTATTCAACAAAATGTCTGCTGAATTGCAGTGACTTGTACAATTACATGCAGCGGTATAAATTACAAACATCAAAATAGCTAATACGAAATCACGAGTTATACATTAATTTAGTTAATAATTAACATGCAATACTGAGAGAAAGAGATAATAATAAGACATGAATAAGACTGTATTACAGGTATGCCGTGATATACTAATGAACATTGGTAAGTTATATTGTTATTTTGTTTCGATACATATTGATATTCCAAGTCAGTAACATCATTATAATATTGAGTTATAGCAGGTTTCAATGTGTGTTTCCTAATGATTTTAGATTTAGTAGGGTGAAATTTAAACGATTATCCTAATCATAGCGAACCTCAAAACGTAGCTGATGTGGGACTGTATATTACAGTAATATTACATACTAACGTCAAATGGGGAAATGTTGATATCCAAACAAGCATGACATCGTTCAAATTCATTTTGAGTAGGATCATTATCACCATTTACACGTGAATACAACAACACGAATATACACACATGTACATGTAAGATTTTCCATGGAATATTATATTTCATATAACGATTACTGGGCAAACTATAGATTTACAAAAGATTATATTATAAGGAATCGGTTATTCATGGAGATAAAGCCAAATGTTCGTTTTGTGAAAATTACCGGAAATAACTTTATTGGCCAAACTAATTGATTAGTATTGTTGAATTAGCATAACAAAGGACTTATGTGGAAATTCTGGAGCTTAGTATCGTTAAATTAAGAAATATCAGTTGAAATGTTTATTCATGCCGCTGACATTGGGCCTACATTCACCACCAGTTCGACCCGTTACGCCGGCGTAGCTATACGCCCATTCGTGTCCTGAACTCACGTGGTTGAAGATTTAACATATAGGTATTGCACGAAGCCGCGAACATGCGGTCTAATTTTATCAGCGGCTGATAGTTGTAATTTCGAACATTTTATTGCTCAAATACTCAATTTCAACGCAGTTTGTGTTAATTACATTAACAGATAAGTTATGATATATTCTTTCACATGGTTGGTGAAGAAAGCGTATTTTTTCATTTTGTGGGGATGGGGTGTTCCCAGTACTGTTATTCTGCTTTAACTGTTTATGGCCCGGTCAGATTTCAACGGATATCGGAAACGTATGCCCAACGAATAGACAATTTGCGAAATTAAATTATCCGGTGATGAAATTCGTCTCCATTGCTTCATGTACACAACATAGAACAACGTACATCACCGGACAAGGAACGGACAAGAAACGTATAGAACGGATGGAAAACTTAGCTCTCCGTTTGACGTATGTTTGCGCAATCCGTTGATATGTGACCGGGCTATTAAGTAGGAATGAAGTATCGAAATTGTATGTTCTATCATGAATCTTATTGCACTCAGCTTCTGTGTTAAATGGAACCAACACCCAAAAATGATATTTTAATAACTGAAAGGTTATAGTTTTAGTAGTCCATTCCACCAACTAATTCAGACGGATAGATAGATAGATAGATAGATAGATAGATAGATAGATATATAGATAGATAGATAGATAGATAGATAGATAGATCGGTTTTTATTGAACACATAAAATAAACAAGACTGTAGTCTGAGGACTACGTAAAGTGCCTTGCGTACAGCACAAATATATAAACATTCATGAATACAAATATTACAACACAATAAAAATGTTACTTAACATCAAGATACAACAAAAGAATATATATTTATAAATGCATTTGGCAAGATAAGCACTAACAGGGTAGCCTACAAATTTGATTATTATAATATATGCATATTCTCATTTAATTTAATCTAACAATAACAAAGAACCAATTTACTACTTCCTCATCAACTTACTTATATTTAATACTAACTAAATATCGAATCAAACAAAGTGTAAATTAATACAGTATACCATGTATATCTTTAAAAATTACAAAAATTAGCAGCACAAAAGTGCGGTCAGAGCATTATCATAAAGAGATCAAACAAACTTTGAAAAAACAAGATCCCAGTTATTCATTAACTCTTTATTTAGGACACAAGATTACTAACATCTTGTAAGATAAATAAAAGGAGTCATATGCCAGACCAATCTAAGAGAAAACGTTAATTTAAGTTAACTATAGTGGCATACAAACATTATTATTATAGTATGACGCCATGGTGGCATGGAAACAATTATCCTCATAAACTGACGCTAAAAACATGAAAATTCTTTTATTAAAGGATATCAAATCCCACTATTTATTTTGTATTATATTCCTAACACAAATTAAGTTTATCATACTCAATAACGAGTAGATCTAACAATCAAATGTGATATCAAAAAAGGCAATACAAGCAATACAAAGTATCTTCAATTAAGATTGAGTAATTAAACAAGTCTTAATTTATGTTATATTCCTAACACAAATTAAATTTATCACATTCCATTTATACAAAGTACATTTATACAAAGTATGTATAATTAAAATTGAGTAATTAAAAAGTGTTGGTTTGTATTATATTCTTAACACAAATTAAATTTAACATTCAATAACAAATACAAAGTATCTTCAATTGAAATTGAATAATTGACTAAGTTTTATTTCATATTATATTCTGAACATAAATTAAATACAATGTTATCATATTCAATAACAAATACAAGGTAAATTAATACCAAGCATCTTCAATTGAAATTGAGTAATTGAATAAGTTTATTTTGTATTATATCCTTAAAGGGGTATTTTAGTTTTGGTAGAGAGGGCGCTGCACATCACAATTTTTTTTGTGAGGTAATGAAAAACTGATTGTCGAATTTGAGAGAACATGCAATTTTCAAGTTTCAAGTTTCATTTATTTCCACAAATTTGAATAAAAACATACAAAAATTACAAAATTATTACATTATAAATACAAATACAAACAAAATGTACAATATAACAAAATTCAAAGTGTGGAGGGAGAAGCAAAAGCCATTGACCTATCAAAGGCTTCTCCCCAACAAATAAAGTACTTAAGAGTTAGAAAACAGGCACATCCCCCCAAAAACGAACATCAAACAAAACAAAGGTGTAAATTGTATTACATATCAATAAAAGGCAGAGTTTACGTGTTATTAATCAAAAATTCTTTATATTTGTGTAAAAAAGTTGACAAGGAAGAACAGGTTTTAATGAATTCGGGGAGACTGTTCCACAAGGTGGGTCCAGAAAATTTAATTGTACTTCTTGAGAATTCATATTTAAAATTGGGAACATTATAATTATCCGACTGTCGAGTTTGGTATATCCTAATACTTTTATTTTGTGCAAAATACAAATTAAACAATGAAGGCAACATATTATTTCTAAATAAGTACATAAATCGAGCATTTTGACATTTATAAATATCACATATTTTTAAAAGTTTAAGTTTTTTAAATAACGGAGGGGTATGTGAATATGGAGAGGAATTAGAAATTATCCTTATTGCACGATTTTGAAGAATTAAAATTCTATTTAAATGACTAATTGCACAATTTCCCCAGATAATATTACAGTATGTAAGATGCGGGAAAATCATTGTATAATATAGCTGAACTAGAATATTAAGAGGTAAAATATGTTTGAGCCTATTTATAACACCTATTGCTTTGCTTATTTTAGAGCATATTCCATCAATATGATTCTTCCATATCAATTTATCGTCTATAATTACACCTAGAAATTTAGTTGAATATACAACAGGAATTTTACTATTATTTATAAAAAATGTTAACATCATTTTCTACAATATTTTTATTTTTGGGTTTAAAAAGCATACAACATGTCTTATCGACGTTTAGTTTGAGCTTATTTGCAAGGAACCAATCATTCACAGAGCGGAGTTCTTCATTAAAAATATAACAAAGATTATTAACATTATTACCAGACAAGAATAAATTTGTGTCATCAGCAAAAGTAATAATATGGAGTAATTTACTAACAAATTGAAGGTCATTTACATATAAAAGAAAAAGCAAAGGTCCCAAAACGGATCCAAAACGGATCCTTGTGGTAATTTTAATAGCAGAATAAACTTTATTTGGTCAAAATCGACCCAGAAACGGCTGAAATATCAATAAATATATCTGATCTTATAATTATTTGGGGCCAAAATAATTAGAAGATTTTTATCCAAAAATTAAAAAAATGCTTGCACTTTTTCAAAAATTTTCAAAAGCGTTTTTTAAATAGTTGTTGATGATCTCTCTATTTAATAATTATTTCAATAAAACATCACATGCATAATGAAAATTGGTTGAAACCAATGCCTTTTTAGAAAGCACCCTCTTGTGATTTAATGGCTCTTTTTTAATGATAACAGGCTTTTTACTTAGTGGTTTGTAATTTTGTATACCTTTCGAGCATGGTAGAGTTATAACTATTATTTTATATTATATCCCTTCTATGAATATTCATGAGTATTCTAAAAACGTGATTGGTCAATTGGGGCTCTCACAATAAAGATTATTTCCACTATAAATCTGAAATCGGGGAATATGTTTTACTATTTTTGCCGATACCAGGAAAATAACGTTATAGATCGTATTGCCCATAGAGATGCGTGTAATAACAGCTTCTCTGCGAGCGGAGGTCTTGTTTTAGCTTGCGAAAGATTCTCGACGAGATTTCCCAAAGAGTAATTTAAAACGAAATACAGAATATTTTCACCCGTGAATATCAACAAGTTCCAAAAAATATTCTAGAGATGCATTTCATGTATAACATGGCGGTTTTCGAAGTAAACAATTTCGAAAATGGTGCACATTTTGCATCGTTGTCCTTCCATGGTCGTGACAGTAATTCATTACATTTAATTTCATTTCATTTCATGTATATAATGTGTACGAATAGCTATTTTCCCATTCAATTACACACGTGTGTATGTAAAGCTGCGGGTTAATTATTCACTTTGATGCGCACGTTTTGCATTTGTGTGCGCATTAGTTGTTAATGCGCGTAACCATGAATGGAAAGATAGCGCAATACGCGCTCTGTGCCGGGACTATTGCGCAAAGGGGGCCAGTGTCACAAACAGAACATAGTGCAGTGATGGTTCTATGATCAATGGTTTGTTTTCCTTTATAATACTTAAGTTTAATTGAAATCATTTATTTAGATGATTATAATCATGCGAAGGATACAGAGCAAACAGAAGGGATATAAAACAAATATACCAAGCTTATAGTTCAAAAGTATAGTGGAAATTATATATCTTCGGAGGGACTGGCATAGTTACTATTTTTGTCCTCGGGGCTTCGCCCCTCGGAAAAAATAGTCCTATGCCAGTCCCTCCTCAGATATATAATTCCACTATACTTTCTCACAGCTTGGTATATTTGTATAATGTTACTGTCCAGGTTTGGTTACTAAAGTTCAGCCTTACCAAAACTGTACTACCCCTTTAACATGCATTAAATTGATTGTATTCAATAACAAATACAAAGTACAGTCAAACCTGTCTATAGCGACCGCTCAAGGGACCAGCGAAAAGTGGTCGGTGTAGACAGGTGGGCGGCCATTTTGAATTTCTGGTCGCATATTGTGCCTATGTGGTGTCCCTCAAAGTTCTATTCTGGGGCCACTGTTGTTTCTTATTTATGTTAATGATATATGTAATGCATCTACAGCCTTACAATATATATTATTTGCAGACGATACAAGCATTTTCCTTTCTCATCGTGATACAGTCGAGACTAGAATAAATATTGAGCTTCCTAAGTTAACACAATGGTTTCGAAGTAATATGCTAGCTCTAAATGTATCAAAAACGAACTATATCATTTTAAAGGAAGAAAGATTTGTAATGAGCAACAATTGGTTGTTAGATTGAATGGTGTTGTATTGGAGAGAAAGGCATGTACTAAGTTCCTTTGGTGTTCATATTAATGAGAAGCTAGACTGGGATGACCACCGGAATAGTATAATGACTCCGATTTCTCGGAGTATTGGGATTTTATATAGAGTAAGATATCTTGTGTCTGACAGAATATTATTAATGATTTATAATTCCTTGATTTTGCCTTATATTTCGTATTGTAATATTCTGTGGGCTGTGTCAAAGAGTGTAACAGATGACATTCACTTGTTACAGAAAAAGGCTCTAAGAATTTGTGCTGGAGTTGGTTATCGTGAGCACACAGATCCGTTGTTATTAGATTTAAATGTCTTAAAGTCGGTGAAATTAATTTTCTTCAAACCTCTTTATTCATGTATCGTTATAGTAATAGCATTTTGCCTGCCTCGTTTATTTCTATGTTTTTGAAAAACAATGCCATTCACTCTTATTCGACAAGACAAGCAGCTAACTTGCATTTGTTTAATTCACGTACAGTACTGGCACATAAATCAGTGAGACATACTGGTCCAGACGTTTGGAATTCTTTGTTAATTGAAACACGTAATTTGCCTACAATTTACTCTTTTAAAAATGCAGTCAAACGCATGCTCATTGCAAACGTTTTTGTGTAAGATATTTGTTCAATCAGTTGGTTTGTTAATTCCTACGATAACATTGTATTGTAGTATTCTATATATATTTGTATGTGTAATTCGGCATAACATGTCACTGTTAAGTAATTACATAAAGGCATCTTCACACCTGTCTCCCCCTCTCTCAGCTCGCCCCCACTTTTTTTCTTCTTTTCTCTCTCTGTTTCCCGTATTTCTCTTCCAGTATGGACTGTACCTTTCTATCATGCCTGCTATATTTCTTCCTGCTCTAGAACATACTGTAGAGACTTAACTATTATCTTTCTCTTTACTTGTAAATAATGTTTCATATTTGCTTTTTATTACTTTTTTCTTGTATGTATTAATTTATGTTTATCTATGTTTTAAGAATATGTAAAACTTGTAAAATCTTAGGTATGGCATCACTTCAAGCTTCTAGCTTATATTGCCGACCTCTGTGTGTTTCTATTTCGATGTTATGACAGTTTATTTTTTATGTACGAAATTGTTTACTGTGAGACATGCAGGAATAAATAAATAAATTAAATAAATAAAAATATGTACATGTGTAATTAATTGGTATCTGTACACGCACGTGTCCAGTGGACAGTTTAACATCTGAACACTTCAATCTTAAATATCTTTTTAACGAAAGGGAAATTCGAAAAACCGAAACCTGTCCCATGCTTCTATTGTTAATACGAATACAGCAAGTATGAGGGAACCACCACCATTACAATTTGATTGTGATTATTTGGACAATGTTACAAGATCCCTTTAAAATAGACTCCTACCACATTTCTAACTATTAAAATCGTACAATACTCTTAAACCCGTTCAGGGCCCCGTTGCAGGAAGAGATACAATCAATTGTAAGATGCAATTAATGGTAAGTCAGATTCACGTGTTTTAGATGCGCAAATCTGATTGGTTGAAACGCGTATGATTTTCTGACTTACAATCAATTGTTTTTTCCCAAAAAAAAAGCCCCCGCCCCCCCCCCCCCCCCCGAAGAAAATTATTTATAAAATGTATTTAAAGCTAAGACTTGTTAATTATACATCCATTTTAAGTAATTTAAGTAATTGCGAACAGATTATCTCAGTATTTTGTAACTTGCGTATGGTCTGGGGTGAGTATTTTTTCTGTACTAGGCCACGTAGTTCCCGTGTAGGCTGGTATTGCTCTGGCTGCTTGTGTGACGTGCACCAAATTGCACAATTTCAAGTATATAAATGCAAAATCTTCCCCGTGGGAGGGGAATACCCCCTCTCAAACCCTCTCCCTCTGGCTCTGCCCCAGCACCAGATTGCACAATTTCAAATCCAAAAATGCAAAAACTCCCTACCGTGGGAGGGGGGACACCCCCCTCCCACACCCTCCCCCCGCTCAGTCACTTCGCTCCCTCATAATGTCTCACTCTCACCTCTGGCAACCCTGTGAGTGTGGTTGGGCATGAGCCCCTACACAACAAAATCGTAAGCCCCCTTAGGTCTTTGCCCCCCCCCCCCCCCCCCCCCCAAATCCAAAACTGCTTCCGGCGAGCCTGCCTAGGACTGATTGATTTAATTGCCAATGAGACTATTTTGCCAAACCACGTCCACGTAATAAATTATTAATACTCAGTAAATAGTACTCCGCGCAAATGTTGAGAAACTAACCGGCTGTTCAAACATCAGATACAGAAGGACGCGATTTTATGATACTTATAATTATTTTAATAAATGTTCACTCTTTTGTACACATATAATTATCATTTGTAATTATGTACTGAAACTACGTTTGAAAAATATATACGAAAATCTGTCGAATTCCTTATACTCGATGTAATAATGACCCTGGAATATTCAATCCCATATATTAGAGACTAAAATACTTGAATCGAAATGTGATAGCTAGGTGACCAGCCAAAGTCAATCTATAAGCTGTCTGAAGTTTATTGTCATTATAAAAGTTGGTTTTATGAATTGACCTGCTCAGGATTGGAGCCTTGAGTGACCAGAGGCGACCGAGTTGATGCATTGGACGCTCAAGCGCTAATTTTGTGGTCGCTATACACAGATTTATATGTACGTCGGGACCCAAATAGGGTGGTCGCTGGTCGCGTTAGGCAGGTGGTCGCATTACGCAGGTCGCTTAACAAATGATTTTTCAGGGGAGGACCAGAGAGCGGTCGTTATGAGCAGGTGGTCGCTATAGACAGGTGGTCGCATTAGCAGGTTTGACTGTACATTAATACAAACTATTTTCAATCAAAATTGAGACTTAATTGAATACATTTGTATTTTATATTATATTCTTAAAGGGGTAGTACAGTTTTGGTAAGGCTGAACTTTAGTAACCAAACCTGGACAGTAACATTATAACTCTACCATGCTCGAAAGGTATACAAAATTACAAACGACTAAGTAAAAAGCCTGTTATCGTTCAAAAAGAGCCATTAAAACACAAGAGGGCGCTTTCCAGAAAAGGCATTGGTTTCAACCATTTTTCATACAAAATTATGCATGTGATGTTTTATTGAAATAATGATTAAATAGAGAGATCATCAACAACTATTTCAAAAACGCTTTTGAAAATTTTTGAAAAAGTGCAAGCATTTTTTAATTTGTTTTTAAAAATCATCTAATTATTTGGGCCCCAAATAATTATAAGATTTTTTATTTTATTTTTTAAGATATTTATTGATATTTCAGCCGTTTCTGGGTCGATTTTGATCAAATAAAGTTTATTCCGCCATTAAAATTGCATGTTCTCTCAAATTCGACACTCAGTTATTCATTACCTCACAAACAAAATTGTGATGTGCAGCGCCCTCTCTACCAAAACTAAACTACCCCTTAAACATAAATTAAATTGATCCTATTCAATAACAAATAAATCTAGTAATTAAATGTGATATTAAAAAAGAACATTAATTGAGTAATCGAATGAAAGATGGAATCGAGGATTGCCTATAACGTTGGGTCCGAGTCTGAGGCATATGGAGGATTTGTGAATTCCTTAAATTTAGTCCGGTTAAATCAAAACGAGTTTGGGGCAAAAAATGGCGATGACGATCAGAAAACAAAATAGATTTAGCAAATTGAGTTAAAATTAAAGTGCGACGATCACAAAAGGTTTCGAGGTTGAACCTTTGTAAAAGAACACGGTATGAGTCAGACTCGGGCCAACAAATCATTTTAAAGGCTCTCCTTTGAACATGTTCAAGTTGATCACTTTGACTAACAGTAAGACCAGGGCTCCAAACAGGGGCAGCAAACTCCAACAGTGGTCGGATAGGCTTCCAGACAAAATAATTATATAATTGGAAAATAATACTATAGGATTTCTCGGTCAATTTCGTAAGTTGGCCACACAAATTCATTTTATGTTCATTCAATTTCGCCGATTCTGTCACCGCAGCTGTTATTTTCGTTCAAATTCGTTTTTTAGCATTTGAATTCATAAAACGATCATTCAAAAACATTTTATTTTCATTCGAATTAAAACGTGTTTCTTTTTCGTAACATTTTCATTCAATTTAAAGCGAGACGATTCGCGATTACGTAATAACGTCTTCCGTGAATTCAAATTCGTTTCTTTGCATACAATTTCACACGTTTTGCAAACAAATTAAACATGTAAATCTCACCCAGTATGATCATATATAGAACCCCGCAAGCTTAGTTCCATGCTAAATCCATTTCAAATTGTACGGTTTGGTAAGCAACAAACATTTTATTTGTCTTAACTAGGGGTGTATACCCACTAAATCATCACTATTTAGCAACTGAACGATCATGTGTTAAGTAGATATAACCTATAGCCACATCATCGATTTAGAATTAGCATGGAACTAAGCAAGAGTGTCTTTTTATGAATATACAATGATTTAAGTGCATGCAAAGTGTGCGTTTACAGAATACAGTTGTATTTATTGTAGTGGCGTACCACAATGAGACATGTGGGGGGGGGGGGGGGGGGGGTTATCAATACTCTATACATTTATTTTTATGTTTGGTTTTGTTTTTTATAATTTATTCGATGTTCGTAATCTCTTTGAAGCCATTTATATTTGTGTAAATTATATTTATTCTGTATTGAACATGTTAAGAACAATCTATGAGTATAAGTTCAATCACAATCATAATCACATCAAAATCTGAATCACCATCACACTGAATCACAATCACAATCACGATCGTGATCACAGTCACAATTACCATCTCAGTCACAATCTTAATCACCATCTCAGTCACAATCTTAATCACCATCTCAATTACAATCACGATCACGATCACGATCACATACAGTAACAATGATCATGATCGTAAATGTGCTTGTGATTATGATTCAGATTGTGATTGTGATTCAGATTCAGATTATGATTGTGATTGAGCTTATACTCATAGTTTGTTCTTAACATCTTAAATAAAGACTACATATAATTTACACAAATATAAATGGCATAACAGAGATCATGACCACCGAATAAATGATAAAAAACATGAAAATAAAGCAATGCATAGCGTATTGACCCCCCCCCCCCCCCCCCGTGATGTCCCAGGATGGTATACGCCACTCCAACAATACAACTCTAAACACATACTTTGCATTACATGCACTTATATCAGGGCATATTCATAAAAGACAGTAGCTTAGTTCCATGCTAATTCTTTATCGATGATGTGGCTAGGTATATACTTAACACATGATCGTTCAGTTGCTAATAGTGTTGATTTAGTGAGGACAAGTAAAAATGTTTGTTGCTTACTAAACCGTATAATTTGTAATGATTTAGCATGGAACTAAGCTAGCGGGGTTATATGATTATACTGGGTGGGATTGACATGATTAACGTGTTTATTTTGATTGCAAAACTTGTGAAATTGTATGCAAAGAAACGAATTTGAATTCACGGAAGGCGTTATTACGTAATCGCAAATCGTCTCGCTTTAAATTGAATGCAAACTTTACGAAAAAGAAACACGTTTTAATTCGAATGAAAACAAAATGACCGTTTTATGAATTCAAATGCTAATAAACGAATTTGAACGAAAATAACAGCTGCGGTGACAGAATCGGCGAAATTGAATGAACATAAAATGAATTTGTGTGGCCAACTTACGAAATTGACCGAGAAATCCTATTATTTAAAGGGATAGTTGAGTTCTGGTAAAGAGGGTACAGTTTTGGTCAAACTGAATTTTAGTTACCAACACCTGCATAATTACATTACAAACTAATAGTTATAACTCCGCCATGCTCTAAAGGAAAGACAAAATGCAAATGACTAAGTAAAAAGCCTGATATCATTCAAAAAGAGCCGTTAAAAATCAAGAGGTCGCTCTCTTAAAACTCATTGGTTCCCACCATTTAAAAATAAAATATTGTGCATGTGATGTTTTGTCGAAATAGTGATTATAGATACAGAGATAATCAACAATATTCAAAAACCTCTTTTGTCAATTTAAAAAAAAAAGGAAGAATGTTTTAATTTTGTTAACGGCTGGTTCAAAATCATCAAATAATTGTGGGGCACCACAATTATTATAAATTGTTATGTTAATGGATATTTCAGCCATTTCTGAACCGATTTTGATCAAATAAGGTTTATTTTGTCATTAAAATTGTATGCTTTTTCAAATTTGACACTCAGTTTTTCAATATCTCACAAAACAATTATTTTGTGTAGCGCCCTCTATACCAAAACTTAACTGTCCCTTTAATGTATGTGTTCATGGGTTTAGCCCAAAATGACATAGTTTAGCCCCAAATTACATGGTTCTACCCCAAAATAACATAGTTTTGCGTTTCAAACACTTACGAGGGTTGCAAATAACCTTTGTTTATAAATCATATATTTCTTAGTATGGAATATGAGATTTGAGTAGAAATTATCTTGACCAGTAGCAATAATAACAATTTTACTCAAACTTTAGAAGATTCTGCTGAATCCTTATGTTTTACATATATTTTGTTTCATTCTCATGAATCCCTTTGTTTGTTAATTTGTATTTTATTGTTTTTCTTTGTATGATTATTAAATTTCCTGATTTCAAACTATTATAATCCTTAAATCAAATAAACTATATGAAGCCATGACCAAATAATGATGCAGTGTATTCTATCTATTTGGGAACAGCTGCGGTATACTGTTAAAAAAACAAACAAACGTCAATTTGGTGTACGAGAGTTCACGGTTACGTTGCAGGAGTGTGCAAACATCTTTCGATCGACCTTCCGGCCAGTCGAGTGAGAACAGATTCTGTTTATAAATAATATTTCGCGTTAGCTCACTTTTTACATTCCAAAGACTTTATTTTCTTAAATCAATAAAAAATCATCTGAGTTAAAACCGAATGGATGATAACAAATATACATCAAAATAAATGTTTGTATACCAAAATACATAATATAGAAGTAACAAAGATACTTGTACATGAGTAATTTTACTTGAACATTACGAATATAAACAAATAAAGTAAAAGATTGTGCAGACGGTAAAACAAATAATCTAAAATATAAAGAGTTTTATATAAATATTGGCAAAGTAATCAAAATAACGGACCTGTAATTCAAAAAGCAATCAGGTCACAGTCTTATATTTTAATCACAAGATACAGGCCCGTAGCAAAGATTTTATAAGGGGGTCATGATTTACAAAAGTGACCCGACTTCGTGGCCAAGCAAATCATAGTCGAAACCGACAACAATGACAAATTGACCTTTCTGAATTGGGGGTGCGTACGCACCCAATGCACCCCCTGGCTACGGACCTGTATTTAAATTGTAATTACAACGCCAAGACTTCCGTATTGTTGCAGGCGATGTTGACGGCAGTATCGAACACATGAAGAACGTTGACGACGGCGAACATGACGAGGGTGGCGACGAGGACAGCGACCTGAGCGACGAAGTTCGTCAAGATGAGATGCTTACGATTGTTAGGGCCGTGACGGAGGATCCAATATAATGCAGCTTTGCAGTAGTTTAGAAAAGCGATCTCACATATCCAAGCGAAGACCTGAACATTAAAAGCGCAAACAAATTTGCATTCGGTTATATTTCCAAGTTATCGTCTATCAGTTTTAAATTGAGCAGCGGTGTTAAAATATAAAACCGCGGTAATCGCAACTCTTTATGGTATATTTAACTCAAGTTAGATTGAATAGCATGTAAATGATATTTCATATGCAACTATATTGTACCATTGTTAAGCAAAGCAAATCAGAAGATTTGCAACAACAAAAAACGAATGCCGTTTAACCACATGATCATGGACTGCTATATAGTAACATAGCCCTTACCCTAACCCTAACCTGTATAATAATGTAAAAACAGGCATGAATAAATGCGAATAAACAACAAGAACAAATCGTTTCTTTATGTTTATCCTGAACTAATGTATTACATTAAACACAAACAAAAATGATCGGTGTAACTGAAATTAAAATAGTCTTCTGTGAAATTCAGTATAATTATATACCAAAAGTCTCTGTACTGAAAGCGAAGCCAGAGGCGTAGCTATGATCTTCCCTTGCCCCAAAGCACTTATATTCTCCACCATGTCAACTGCGAATTCGTCAACCCCTAAATATTATACTGAAATCATGTACTCACAATAAGTATGTTGCCGATCACTTGACCCTTGAAAGGCGGGAACGGACTCATGATGGCAGCGATGAAGCAGTAGCACCCTGTAATGGAACCAATGATGAACGTACATGTGGCCAGGCGGAAACTATAGATTGGTCTGGCCAGGAAGACCAGGAATCCAATCTCTCTAAACACCTCAACCAGAGGAAAGGTGATCGCAACGGTCATGTATCCATACGCACCTGCCGAATAGCTTTGGAAGGCCGGGATTACGCCGTACTGCAAAGCATAATTGAGAGATATCCCCGAGTAAAGAAAAACAAACTGCGCTTTAGAAAGATGTTTTATCCCGTTATCTGCGTTTTGATCCGCATCAGTTGCCGGTCCTGAAAACTCGGTCGCATTTTGTCCATGGACTTCCGGAAGGTTGTGCGTAATATCCTGACGTCCAAGTCGTGACAATATGAGAGGTTGCTGAGAATCGTGGTCTTCTCTTTCAGGAGTAGGCAGACAACATCCTCCACATGTATAGTGCCGTTCGCTGATGGAAGCATATTCGCGCTTTACACAGGGTAACGTGTTTAATCCTGCGAATGATAGCAAGCATAGCACAGACATACAAAAGAGGAATGCGAAAAATACCTCAGGTCCGAATAGAGTTGGTTTTCCCTTTCCTTGTTCACCTTCTTCCCATGAAGTGCAGTTCTGAACTTGCGTCGTCTCGCTGCCGACACGCGTTTCGTTCAGGAAAGTAACGTTTGCGACCTGAGGATTTCCTTCGGGTCCTGCCGTGGTTTGTAGCAACGCGACCAGCGCGGGCAGCATTCCACCCAAGCCTTCCCCGATCCAGTACCAGTTCAAGTACTCGGGCTTTAAAATCGACATGAAACCTACGAAGCTGACGATTGATGTTACGTCACTGACGGCGCATAGGCTTATTAGGGTAAGGAAGCTGGTACTGTGAAGCTGCTGATCGATGGACCAAACACTGTAACTATCCCAGTGGAACATGAGGAAAAAGGTTCCCGCCACTGCGATCCCAATGATGACGTAGTTGGTGGGGATTTCCGGACGGCGGATGCGAGTCGAAGTCATGTGGGCAAAAAGGAAGAATAGTAGTGGTCCGACCGTAGGCAGTACTTGCGCAGCAACGAGAATATACGAGCTTATTGCGTATTGCTCGGGAATCCCGCGCGCTATGAGCACGGGTGTCTCGGACCAGATCCCCAGAATGGCTACCCATGAGCCTGACCCGAACAGAACCACAAGGAGACGGACCAGGGCCAGTTCCAGCGTCATCCTATATCTCATAGTCCTAGTCCTTCCAGAGTCGTCCATTCTCGGTGAGTATCTGGGTGATAACATACATAAAATCAGACTCCCGATCCCGTGCCTCATGACATCACGGGCAACGCACTGTGGCATGTCTACAGGGGCACGGCGGGGTGGAGGGGCCACGGGCCCCCAATAATTTCACAAATTTTGAATAAGAACCATCATGGGAAAATAAAGGAACGCATGAAGTGTGCCCCCCCCCCCCCCCCCCCCCAATTAGTCCCACAACGCTACGTTATTGGTGATCCCTATAGAGCTGTCATAAGAACAAACATTAAAGGGGACTAGCAGGCAGAGAACAACACATAATTACCGTATACGTTTTGGTACCAGTGTGTGATATCAAATAGATGCCCCACATTTTGAAAAGGGTTGTGTACTTCATAAACAATGCAATTAATTGCCACCACTTACGGAACCAATATTTGTTCATGGTTCCGTACGCGCCAAACATTTGTGCACCAAAGCTATTCACGCGTACGTTTGGAGACAATATAATCCCGGACGATTCGTTCGCTCTGGACAAAGGTAGTCTTCGTACATGCAGACCCATGAAGGCATGCTTTAGAATGGTGATGCGTTTTCCAATTATATATTTTTTTTCTGGAAACATATTTTTCTGTTCTTGTTGGAATGGACTGCTAAAGATGTTACCTTTCATTTATAAGAATATTATTTTCGGGTGGTGGTATCCTTTAACACTCCCTTTGCGAATCGTTCCGTCTCTCTATGTTCTAGGGGACAATTATTATTGTTTCCAACATTTTTGCGTCAAAAAATGATTCAACGTGATTACACAGTGTGTTCGGGAAATAATTCAATTGTATACACAAAATACATAGTGCACAAAAACGTAATCTCCTCCTTTATAATGATGTTGATGACATGACTAGTATTCACAACATCATTATGTAGTCACTTACTAGGGTTAACTTAGCAGGTATCGAGAGCTAACCCCACTTACCTAATTTTTTAACAAGAAAAATTGGTTATTGATCAATAAAATGCATGATCAGAAATATATTTAGCATGGAACTAAGCTAGCGGGGTTTATGAATATGGGCCCTGTCGCGTCAGTACTTTTATATTCGATGTGTGTGACATTATAATTAACTAAATGAGGAGAAAATATAAGCTTTCCTGATATCTAAACCTCAAAAATATCATAAGATATGATCGAGTGATTCATCCCGAACGTAAGTGTATTTTCCTCTGGGACAAATTATATCAAATAATATATGATATGAAATTAAATAAATCGTAGTCTAAATTTACTCACCGGAATGCCGTTCACATTGAGTAGGACAAATGGTGGCGAATGAATTCAATACTGGTCCTATCCCCCGCACTCGCTACGGAAAACGCGCCAGCCCGATCTCAATTGCCACACCTACTCTCTGGAACAACCTTCCGTCCACATTCGTGCCTCCACTACACTAGACTCAAAACCCACTTATTTAGATCAATCTAAGCATATATACAGTATAAGCTATATCGTTTCACTTAAAATGACATGATTTTATTGCACAATTTTTTTTTAATGTCATTATCTTGTGAAACTACTATTATTCTGTAACAGCGCGTATTAGAAACCCCGTATAAAGCGCTTTATTAATGCAAGCTATTATTATTATGAATACGCATTTCACATGCAGGTAGATAACAACAACAAGACACAGATGTTGTTTCTCACCACCCGCTTCGCCAAAATAGTTATAATGATTTGTTTGATGATTGATATCTATTTCAATAGATGTGATTAAATCAACACCAATATCAGTCTAGAAGTATCGTATTTATGAAACTGAGCTATCTATGATGTAATTGTGGGTGAAATGTAAGTCTACTAACTAATGGAACTGATAATACGTGAATCGAACCATTATGGTGGGTCAAATGATTAAATGGGGCATTTATTGAATCATCAGTACTGTTGTATAATAAACCCCTACAGTATAACAGTTTAATAATCTAAATGTAAAAATGGCCGCCAAAATGACAATATAGAAACTTGCTTTTAAAACCTCTGAAACTAAGTGAGCAAAACAAATAAATATTAATCTCCATAATTATGTATTTGATGCAAAAGGATATAAACGGGATTAGAGGTTATTAAGTTGTACATTATACAGTTGTTAACTGGTGGTGGAGGGAAAAGCACGGAATGTTCCACTCCCAAGGGATTTTAAATGCTATTGAGGGAAGAGTAAATAAGTCCCGAGACGTAGTCGAGGGACTTATTTTCTTCACGAAATAGCATTTAAAATTCCGAGGGGAACATTCCATGATTTTCCCGACAGCAAAGTTAACAACTGTTTTATCATCTGATTGCCACGTAACAGTGCCATGTAACATCCAAAAATGTTACATGGCAGCTGCTGATGTACTGTATTTACTAAGTCAGGTGATAATTATACATGATGTTCATCAAAATGCAAATTATTGGCCATGATAAAGAAACAACGGTTTAATCTCCGATATCCCTGTCTTTACCGTTGTGTTGAGAGTAGCCTTTAGTCAAGGCTCTATATGGCTTGGAGATTCTCTATGCGATCGCGAGCTAGCTAGCTGTGAGAGAGCACGGGGTCAGCGAGCGGGACGAACTGGCTCCCAAAATATGATATAAATTCGCCTATTTGTCTTTGCTCATTTTCAATAATTTAAAATATTTCTAGTAAGTTTCCTCCATGTTTGAATTCAATTAATAAAAATGAGCATCGCTTAGTGTAATCCCGCGCCTTTCTTTAGAAAAGTTGATTAAATTATCCTTGGGTTAGTGCCCGGTTTATAAAGTTTCTGACTAATCGAGCAATGAAAAGGGTTTCATGGGAACGTCCCCCATTCAAGGGTCTTTGTGGCTCAATGGTTGAGCACCGGTCTAGCAATCCGGAGGTCTCGGGTTCGCTTCCCGGCGAAGCCTATTTGTCTTTGCTCATTTTCAATCATTTGAAATATGATATATTACAGACAATAAACATGGAACATGCTAAATAATCGACTACCATAACTACAACATTCAATTGCAGTCAAAGACAATATTGAAAGAGAAGTGGCAGTCATTGGGGATTGGGAATACTTTGGGCCTTTTCCAGGTCAACTAGGGATCTAGTATCATTGACCATATCCACAAAACTTACTTAAAACTTGATTGGTTCTATCCTACCTTGCTGTATTCGTATAAGTATTACCACCATAAGCATGGAACAAATTGTTCGAAAGTGTTCGAATTTGTAATTATCCACTGGAACGTTATAACTGTGTTCATAGTCAGTGCATTAAGTTAGCGATTATCACTTTGCCTTTTCGCTCATTACTCGGCAATATTGTATAAAACATCCATTTTACGTGAACCGTTCGCACATTTTACTTAGTGGACATATCAGATCACACACAAAAAAAACACATTTTATCAAACATACATCACTTGTATATTATGGTTGCTTTATTATTCATCATTAATCATTTTATTGATTTCTAATGCATTACCTGATATCTGTGTAAATAAATTGTTCTTCCCTTTTTTATTTATACGTAACGATGATTTGTTATTGTATGTATTCTTGTGATAATTTGTGCACGGCCTTGCTGAAAACAGCTTCTAGCTGAAAGCGGGTATTTTTTTGCCAAATGTATATGATTAATTCATATAAACAAACAAACACACAATGAAGCGGAGGGGCGACAATTTACGCGTTATGCCCGGCGCAGACAGAGCCGACTCGGCTGGTTGTCATTCCGATCGGCTCAGTTTTCAGTGCCTCGCGACACACATTTTGCCAGTCGAGAGACAGTCGGATGCCAGTTGGGGCCGATTCAACGCGATAAATCTGCTCCGACCGACCGGGCCCAACTCTAGCCTGATTTAAACCAGTCGGATCGGGTCGAGTCGGCTCTGTCTGCGCCGGGCTTAACTGCATGAGCAATCGCGACCATATTTTGAAAACAATTTTATGTTAAAATTGATTGTATCTACGTCATATATACGTCACTAAAATATTAAACTGTACTTAAGGAATAGCGATTTGCTAAAATGTATTTTAGTGACGTAGATCTATATGAGGTAGATACAATAAATTTTAAAGGGCATCAAGCGTGGGGATGCTACATAGCGGGTCGCCATTTTGAACTGGGTTAGTTTGCGCGCACCGCATGACACTGAGCTAACGTGCATTACGCACCGTGCGCAACGCGTATGCAAGATGGCGCCGCGCATCTCATTTGACGAATCTGAACTACCTTTAACTTAAAATCGTTTTCAGAATACACCCCTCATCTGGATATATATATGTTTATATCCCTTCTATGAATATTCATGAGTATTCTAGAACCGTGATTGGTCAATTGGGGCTCTCACAATAAAAATTATTTCCACTATAAATCTGAAATCGGTGAATATTTTTCAATATACTACTGATAAGCTCAACTTAAGCATCGCTCAGAACGTATTAGGCAGGACGGTTGGTTATACCCACTGCAGTTGATTCGCAGTACGCGTTTGAACTAGAACTTTGTCATTTATGGAAGCTAATTATCCATTCGGGTTATGAGTTCCATTCTATTGCTACTAAGAAGGAGTTGATATGAGGTTGTGAGTTCGATGATAAGCTGAGGTGTATTCTGAAAACGATTTCAAGTTAAAAATGTATTGTATCTACGTTTCAGAATACGGCGATTTGGCTAAAATATGTTAGTGACGTAAATACAATAAATTTTAGCTTTAAATATTTTTCAGAATACACCCCCAGGTTATTCGCGGGGGTCACTGAAGGATTCAAGTTTTAGGATTTAAAGAGATCCAAACTTGACAATTTCGCATAAACGGCCTATCATTACATGAAGTACTATGCATATTTAAAAAAAACAATGTTGTTCAACGGAGTGGACAATATAAGGGAAAGCATTGTACTTAGTAAAACTTTTACCCCACTGCAGAATATTGCATTATATAATGATAATATAATTTTTCAGTAGCTTAAATGATTATAATATTAATTAATGATGGTTTCTGCACTTCATACATGTTAACCATTGGGCGCTCAGTGCATGTAAAATTCGCTGTGAAAAATCAGATTACTTGGGGATATATTGAATAGAGGAAGGAAGGAATGCGTAAAATGAATAAGAAAAGTTAAGAGCAAAAATCTAATTTAATGGCACAGGCAAACAAACAAAAAAGTTGAATGTCTGTTATTGGTTTTATGAAAATAAGTTACAAATTAATCAATCAAAAACTTATCAATTATGGTTTTTGATTATCATAGGATTATCATATTCTTGTAACAGACTCCAGTGCAACTTAAACATTAATCATACAGTAGTCGAAAAAAGTTGATAGCATTATTTTTGTTTAGGCGGTGTTGTAGACAATCAATCTTGGGTAAACACATCGATTATGTATGTAAAACAGTGTAAATATTGGTATTCTTGTACGGTTACGTTCCTTCTTGGCTTTGAAATCTTCACAAATGCTGTACAGTATAAGTCTATTAGTTTACCACATTTTACTTATTGTAATTTGGTCTGGGGAAGTGCAAGATTAGAATTTGTTGTAATATAAATTGTAGTGCTAATACTTCAACTTGTTTTTGAATGCAGTCATTGAATATAATTTGTAAACGATGTATTATTTAGCGTGGTTCTTTTTATGCATAAATGTGTACACCAACGACTATCTAAAGTCTTTAACGATTTCTTTAAAAAGCCCTCAGAAATTCAAAAAGACCAATTTATTTACCAAAATTGAACGCGTAATTTTTACAGCGCTCGATAAAATACCAGGGAGTTGTATAATGGAACAAACTCAATTTAGATTTGCAGAATATTCATAATATCAATATTTGTAAACGCAAGTGCTTACCAACTATTGAGTATTGATGTTGTTTTGCTTTTGTTATTGTTTTCTGTACTTGTTGCTGTTATTTGATTAGGTTATGTTCTCTGTGCAATTTAATAAACTATATAAGAAGAGCTTAATTCCAAAAGGCGCTAAATCCACTTTTTCAATTTCCGAGGAAAGCAGGTTTCTTTGTCTCACTTTGTACACGTGCCTATGGGAATATGAAAATTGAACTTTCTATATTTTGATTTTGAGTGAGTTATTTGTCGTAAAATGTGGATTCCTAGATAGCTACGTAGATAATACATGTAGATATATCGTTAACTCAATTTTTATGGAAAGTGGATTTAGCGCCTTTTGGAAGTGAGCTCTTCTTATGTATAACCTTACTATTTTAGAATTGTATGATTATCAGTAGTGTATTTTCTTGTGTTTTTTATTTTGTATTTGTTTCAAAGGCAAATATTTGTCAATTTGTACACTGTACATCTTTACCATTGTAATTAAACACAGACATAAATTAATAAATGAAATGAAAATTAAAATGACTTTTATTATAAATAAATATTTACTTGACTAGATAAATGACTGCCGCATACGATGGAGGAAAACATATATGGAGAAAACAATGAATAGAAATCGGAATAAGTGGTTGAATTTAATATAAACAAAATACATTGAAGAGATTTTGATATAAGCATAAATGGATGTATTAATAAAAACTACGAGTCAGTAGAAAAATTGCAAATCAGTAGTTGATGAACATAATGCAATTACCATGATTACTCATTACTGACTAAACGACTGAAGCTTTCATTTTAGGCCAAAATTAATACAGGATTGAATAAATTAATTAATGGGAAAACGATTAATTAATAAATGAGTGATTGAATAAAAGAATGAATCAATCAATCAATCAATCAATCAATCAATCAATCAATCAATCAGTCAGTCAGTCAGTCAGTCAGTCAGTCAGTCAGTCAGTCAGTCAGTCAATCAATCAATCAATCAATTAACCAATTAATCAATCAATATATCAATCAAGTAGATTACATTAAATGTACCTGGTCTTCGAAACCTCCTGAGGACCAGCCTCCCGCAGCCTCGCCCGGCGTCATTACCGGGGCGGCTGTCATATTGGTAAGGTTTGTCGGCGTCGATGTGTCGTTGGTCATCATGGATAACGACGTCGAAGCGATGGTACTGTCCATCGACATCGTCGTAGCGTCCATGAGCGCGGTCATTGTCGAAAGTGCTGTTGTCCAATTCAGTTGAAGGCGGCGAAAAGTGTAGGGTGATTATTTTAATTGTTTTGTGTCACCTATTAACTGCTCCTAATATATTCCACCGAATGACAAGTTCTTATTGAGAAAAATCCATGGGTACTTAGCTGAAGAAGTCGTAGAATCATAGCAATGCGGGTAAATTAGGATGGTTATACAAGAAGTCAATGTGTCTTCCTCTTCTCCTCCACAAATACCACTTCAGCTACAGTGGAAGTTGAGTCCAATCTGCTCGCGTTTGTTCATAAAAGGCGGGTAGATAATAGCCTACGCTTGTATACATTTATCAAGTGAAGATGCCTTCAAGTCCCCATTCTCTTTGTTATATTCAGTTAACATACTCATATTCTTGTCTTGGTAGACGTCTAACAATCATCACATACTACTTCAGAAGGGTGCAGGTTGACTGATAAATCAGGTTTGAGTAAGTTTGAAGTAATTAGATTATATTAATTTGCTTGCATCAAGCGTGGTTCATCTCTTAGCGAGATTGTCGCGTATATAGCCGAGAGCACAACTTGTATCTATATGCAGAGTAGTTTTTGAAAATCAAATATATAAAACATTATTAGCACCAAAATATATTTTCAAGTTGTGCATTTACATCACTTTTTGCGAGTCACAAATGGTTAGAACCATTTCCTCCCAAAAGGAGGAGAATGCAAAGGAACCGCGACAATGTCATGAATGTAGAAGTTTGTATCCGTATTAATTTACTGAAACACACAATTTCCATCCAAAACGGGAAGTAAATTTATCTCGCACTCGGCGGAAAAGTAATTCATGTGATCAAACAAGGTCATGCATCTTCTAATAAATAAATGTGACTATCTTTCTGTCTGTTTCTGAAATGAGTCCGTTATGACAGCTCGCTTAACCCCACTTCTCCCCCTTTCCTCCAGAGAGTGGTAGCCAACAAAAGCAAATATACCCGTTCTGCAAGATCAGAACACTTTCCTGATCCGTCACTCTATTATCTTGCGCAAACTGAAGATTGCATCAAGTTATCGAATTATTGCTTCACTCCATCTATGTCCATTTTCTTCTCGCGGCAGCAAGGTTATGATTGTGTGCACGAATCTCACAAAGGCGGCAACGAGTGACTAGTGATGTCGAAGAATGAAGAAATACGAGACGGTCGAACTCTAATACATACCATTTTTTCCCTGCCGCCCAAATCTTTAAATTAGCGAGGACTGGTGGATGAGGTAAATAAATGTGAGCCGTGCGCGCGCTGGGATTTATCATGTACTACTATGTAAAAAAAAAAAAGAGTCAAGTTTCGATAACGCAAGATAAATAAATCAGATACCGTACTTTTACCTAATGAACATTTGGTTGACGTTTTCTTGTAAATTCGGGCATGCGCAGTGTAAAATCTTCCATTTATATGGAGTAATATATCATGTTAGAGTTTAATTTCAGTAGCTTTGGCGTAGCGACGGGGGGAGGGGGCGGGAGGACACGTGTCTCCAATAATCTGACAAAAAACAATA
>JBAMJV010013791.1:0-2500 GCA_037951105.1 Echinarachnius parma | reverse complement strand
TAAACTCATTTTGTCCCTCTTAAGTGCCCTCAATACTAGAACAGATTCAGAGTTCAGATCTGCAGTTTATTCATTGTGGATTTGTGAGAGGAACTTGTCAACATCCAGGTTGTCAGGGAACACCATGTTGAGCAAGCTCTTCACCTTGCCTTGCTTGGACTTCTTGGATGCCTGGAAAGACAAGGAAAGAAAACAAGAACATGAGAATCAAATGTTGGTCAGAGAATTTACACTAGCACTGGCCTAATTGCCTGGGGTCAGTAACATTGCATTTACAATCATATTCTAATGATCTGATCGGGCTGCTAGATTTCCAAATTACTGACAGACTGAAAAAAATTGTCCATAACTGTAGCTCTGAAATATTGATACCAAGATCAGGGAGATTATGGATAGAAGACAGATTGTAAACAAACGAAATTTCACTTCAGGGCTAGCACATATCCGATAAATGGATATTGCAATACTTCAAGATTCAAATTTTTCCTGTATTACCAAAATGATTTCTCTATTGTTTATACTCAGAAGTGACCACCCAAGGAAAACAAGATACTCTATAAAGGTATCATAACATTGTTCTAATGTGCAGGGCATAGGTGTTGATTTCTTCTCGCCATTGGGGGGGGGGGGGGGTGATATACGTAATTTTGACCATCTTTGACGAGGGAACGAAGTGACCAACCCAGCAGCCTGCTCAGGGTTTTATAAGGGGGGGGGGGGTTGCAGGGTACACAAAATAGTTTTTAGCCGAATGACACCAAAAATCAACAGGCATAGATGGGTTGGGAGTATGGGCCCACTAATATATCCTGTCTGGGCCCAGGGAGCCAAGGGGGCGAGGAATCCCAAATATGTGTGTACAGGGGACTGGATCATATGGCTTTATTGTGGATCCAGGGAGCACGGCCCCCAGATGATTTTCACTTTGGGCAGTTTAGCTCAAGATGTGGTTTAAATTATGAATTATGAATGAGAGTGGGGAATATTCCTTCATTTTAATGTTATTTTATTTTCCTGAACCCCAAAATTGGGGGGGGGGGGGGGGGGGGGGGGGGGATAATAATACAGGCCATCCCCCCACCTAAAATATTGGGGGGATATATCCCCCCCCCCCCCTATCCCCCCATGATCGACGCCCATGGTGCAGGGGATCAATTTTGGTGGCCACTATAGCCAGGTTGGGTGCTATAAACAGGTGACCACTCAGACAAGTTTGACAGCTCTTCATCATCAAAAGAAATGTTATGTCCTCCTCACCTTAGTTTTCTCGCCAGCTTTCCTCTCTCTCTTTACTCCCTTCTTGGCAGGCATCTTTCCCCCATCCTCTGAAGGAGCTTTGGCTGGTCTCTCCTCGCCCTTTCCCTTACTAGCTATTGATGCCACACCATCACTGGTTGTCGGCTGTCCACTTGCTTTTGAATGTCCAGTGGAGAGTGGTTGCTCACGAACAGTGTCCTGCGAATTTGGTTGTTCAGTATTTGGGTGTCCCAGCAACCTAGTTTCATGTACATTTGGCCGGGTATCTTGGCCGGCTATAGAATGTCCTGGCATGTCACTCACTTGGGTTCCAGTGACGGCACCTGTTTTGTCGTTACCAAGATGTCCAGAAGCATCACTTTGTATCACTGAACCAACTTGAGCCTTTTTTGCTGTAATTTTTGAAGGAGTGTTTGCAGGAGACGCGCCAGACTTTTTCCTTGTGATCACATAAACTTTTCTCCCACCGAGAGTGGAAGGGCTTAATGTCTCCACCATCTGAAACTGTGGTGTTTTGGTTGGTGTTGTGGGCAACTTTGTCAAAAGCTTGGCAACTATTTTCTCCTTCGGGGAGTAAATCCTTAAAGGGGACTGACACACTTGTCTTTTACTGGGTGTCCTATCGTTGTTATTCTTCAAAGCCCCAAGGTCCCTCTCCGGAAGCACATGACCTTCTCTTCTCCCACTTGAACCACTTCTACCTTTGAGGTTTGATGAAGCAGAATGGAGATTCCCTTGAGGTGTCCTGGATGCACCCTGTTCATTAGATGTCCCAGCACCACCATCAAAGGACAGTACCCTCACATGTTGGAAGTCAGAAATAGATTTCACTATCATCTTGGAAGTCCTCACAGCATCCTTGGAAACTTGAGGAGAATCTGCTCTTGCCTTGAGAACCTTCTCTGTCCTTGAGGACCCAGGAACGTTACTCGTAGCAGGCGGTCCACAAACAGTTCCTGAAGAAGGTGCAGGAGCACTCCCCAAAGATTTTCCACTAATGATTCCTGAAGTTGCAGGAATAGGCCCTGAAGATTGTCCAGGTATTGTTCCTGAAGACCCAGCCACAAGTTCATGCTCGTCTTGGAGCCTGCTGTCTATGGCTGAAGTTCTGGAGACAACCATGTTGGGGAATGTACTCTGGACTTCAGCCTCTCCTGAAGTTGCAGGAATAGGCCCTGAAGGTTGTCCAGGTATTGTTCCTGAAGACCCAGCCACAGGTTCATGCTTGTCTTGGAGCCTGCTG